>JAEQBH010004303.1:0-282572 GCA_016808115.1 Tetrastigma voinierianum | reverse complement strand
GGAAGAAGAATTCAAGAAGGCCTCTTCTTTGCAATTGTTGAAACAAAGAGCCAGAGAGGATGATAAGCGGTGAAAGTCCTCGGCATTGGCGACTAACTTGACAAGTAATGGTGGTAAGGTTTTAAATATTTCTACACCTGTTTCTAATAGTGCATGGATAATTGATTCCGATGCTACATATCATATGACATTTGATTTTAGACAAGTTTCACATCTTAAATCTTCCTCTCAAAATTTCGTTTCCACTGCCAATGGTACCTCAATTCTGATTATTAGGGAAGGATCTTTGTCCCTCACTAACACCTAAAATTTAGATTCTGTTTTGGTTGTTCCCTCTTTGAATTATAATTTTTGTTAGTTTCTCAAATAACCACTGCCTTATTTTGTGTTGTCATTTTTTGGCCTGAATTTTGTGTATTTAAGGACATCTGGACAAGGTAGACGATTGGTTGTGGTGTTAGGCAAGGGAAGTTGTATTACTTGGAATTTGTGTCTAAAAGTTCAAATGAGTTACACAAACTTTAAAGATTGGGGGTTCTGAAAAAAAAAAAAAAAGGAAAATTGAGATATAGTTATGGCATCGACGTCTAGGGCATGCTTCTTTTGGTTACATAAAGAAATTATTTCCTAGTTTATTTGCAAACTTTGATATCTCTAGTTTCAAATGTGATGTTTGTGAACTTGCAAAAAGCCATCGTGCTTCGTTTCCATTAACCTTGAATAAAAGTCCAGTTCCCTTTTATGATCATACATTCTGATATTTAGGGTCCATCTAAATTTGCTACTTTGGATGGATCGCGTTGGTTTGTTACTTTTATTGATGATTATACCAGAATGACTTAGGTATGTTTGATGAAGTCCAAAAGTGAAGTAAACTTGTTATTTCAAAATTTTCATAAAATGGTTTATAGTCAGTACAATGTACAGGTTTAGGTTCTCCGCAGTGACAATGGAGGTGAATATTTGAGTTTTGAATTGAAGCGGTATTTGGAAGCCCATGGAACCATTCATCAAACTACTTGTTACGATACACCCCTACATAATGCTGGGGTGGCGGGCCCGAAAAAATAGATCACTTGTTGGAGGGTTGTCAGTGCTTCATTGATAGAAGCACATATGCCTTCTATCCTATTGGGGACAAGCATTTACCTGCGACATATTTGATCAGTAGTACCTTCTTGCGTATTGAATTCGAACACCATCGGCTCTCATTAGGCGATTATTTATCGGTGGGTCAAACACCTTTCTGCTCCCATTTGTTGCTTGTAACATTTGCATGAACGCTGGCGTTGAGAGGCAACAAGTTGACACCTCGAGCATTGCGATGTGTCTTTGGTTATATTGTTTATCGAAATGAATTACCGATGCTATCACCCTCAATGGCTTGAATTTTTGTTACAATGGATGTAGTTTTTCATGAAGACTCGATGTATTTTTCCTTTGAGCTGAACTTGAGGGGCACCTAGAAGAGTTCGAGCTCACAGACTATGATTTTTAAGTCTCTATAGAAGGGGAACTCTCTGAACCTGGTAACAATTTGAATGGGAATGAAAAGGAATGCCCTGAACTTGGTAATGAGAATGTTGGTGAATTGGATTTGAGTGGTATAAATTTGGACCACAGTGGTGATTAGGGGTGTCAAACGTGTTGGGTTGGGTTAAACGGTTACGGGTTAAACGAGTGACGGGTGAAAACAATGTAAGCGGAACGACCGTTTATTAAAGCGTGTTCGCGGGTTGACGTTTATCACCAGACCCGTTGGAATCTCCACCCGAACCGTTTGTCGGCCGATTGTCGTGTCGATTAATCGTGCCGTTGAATTTTGGCCAATTGGTAGCGACCATTGGTAAAAAGCGGTAGTAGGAAAGCGTTAAGCGGGTAAGCGGGTTACTCGCGGATTAGCATGTCTCACGAACCGCGACCCGTTTATTAAGCGGTATTAAAGCGGGTTGACGCGTTTATCACGGCCGTTAGGTCTCGCGGCAGTTTGTCGAGTTAATCGTGTCGGGTTAATCGTGTCGTGTTGAATTTAAAGCGAACTAGTGGTGATGAGCGTGATGGCGACTAGATAATAAAGTTGTGGATCGAAACTCATCCTAAATCTCTCGCACTCACAGTATGAGATACACCAAACCAATTTTTTGCTAAGGATAATCTCTTTGTAGTGTCTAAACCACCCGAGAAAACAACACCATAGCGTCAAACCCGGTATTCCCCGAACCCACATATGAACAGAACTTTCTAGTAAGTTAAATATCCCATGAGTTATTATGTGTCTAACCATCGCTTTTCTGAATCAAATAAGTCATTTGTAAATCAATTATCTATATCTATTCTAACGATTGTGGGGAAGCCTTAGGCGACCCAAGTGGAAAGAACATTATGAATGAGAGAGATGAAATCACTGCAAAAGAATGAAACTTAGGAACTTGATGATAAATTGCCAGGAAGAAGCAGTTGGATGTCGATGGGTTTATACTGTGAAGCAGAAAGTAGATGGTACAATTGTATGTTTTAAAAGCGAGGTAGTAGCAAAAGATGCCAATGGCTTTCAGAGCTATCAGGAATTGATTATACGAATACATTTTGCACCTACTTCTTTGGCTAAAATCAACACAATTCGAATCCTTATTGTCTCTAGGCTGCGAGCACAGGATTAGCCATTGCAACAATTTGATGTAAAACACATTTTTGCATGGCAGAGTTGATAGAATAAGTGTACATGAATTTGCCACCCGGGGTGCATGATACGGAGAGACTGCATTGTCGGAGAGGTGTGCAAATTAAAGAAATGTTAATATAGGCTAAAACAATCTCGGAAAGCGAGTTTGGAGTTCCCGAAGTCCATGTGGTCTTTTGGCTACTATCGGAGTAATTCAATATGACTTTGTCTTGAAAAAACGACATGATAAGATAAGCTGCCGCCAGTGTGTATGTTGATGACATGTAGTGTAGTTACGAAATGATCGATGAAAAAGGCTACAGCAAAGTTCTTGTCGGCTTGAATTGAAATAGACCTTGATCATAAAATATTTCTTAGGATCGAAATATATATATATCATTTGTATGAGAGAAAAAAGAGCGAAGCATAAAAAAAGTTTGTTGATTGATTTTAAATGAAAATAATTCTATTATTCTAAATTAGATCATTGGTGAAAAAAGAATACTAAAAGCGTTCATAATTTTTATAAATAATTTTTATGGAAAAAGAAAAAATGAATAGTTATGGAGGAAGCGGACAAAATTTATTATTTATCTATAGCTAATTTTCTTGTACCTCTTATGTCAAAAACACTTTTACATGATTATAACACATCCCACTATAAAAATGCATTTATTTCGTTAAAACCATCAAAATTAAATACTTTAGTTATAATATAATAAATTATATTGATTGGAACTTGAACCCGATTATCTCACAACTTTTACCCTACCTTTTTTAAGTTTAACGTTTATGATTATAAAATTATTTACAAGAATATTTGAATTAAGATTTTTTTTTTTTTTTAGATATTTTAAGAAAATATAATTAAACGATTAAAAGAATGTTAAAAAAAATTACAGTGGATTTGTAGAAAACAACTCTCAGAATTAGCTTCTGGAAGGCCTTTAAACATTTTTAAAAAGCATTATAAAATTGACCCATAAATAGTTAATTTTTTTAAATTTCTTATTAAAAAATAACCATGAGTTTAATTTTTCTGTCTTTATAATTATTAATAATAAAATACAAGAGGTTGGTATGGTGACATCGTTTACCCTCTTGGATCCCGAACTTGGAGGATTTTCGGCGCAGAACGGTGGACGAATTGAAAGCTTGAGACCGGAAACGATGTCGTCTGTGTGCGGCATCAGGCCTCCGACGAAGGGGAAGGTGATTCTGACGACGACGTACGGTCCTTTGGATATCGAACTTTGGCCCAAAGAGGCTCCGAAAGCCGTTAGAAACTTCGTTCAACTCTGCCTCGAAGGCTACTACGATAAGACCATCTTTCATCGCATTATCAAAGGATTTCTCGTTCAAGGCGGCGACCCCACCGGCACCGGCACCGGTACGCTCCCTCATCTTATTTGAAATCTTAGGTGTGCTTCAATTTCTGAAACTAGGTTTGTTTCAAATGGGGTTGGAGTTACCGGATGAGAAATCGGGATGTTGGTCTTTGGGTTTCACTGGGTATCCATTACTGTGCTTTTCAGTGAAAATTAGTGATGTGGGTCTTTGAGATTTCACTGGTATAACTCTTACTGTTAGCATCTGTGCTCTTGTCCATTGATCTATTTGCAATGTGTACACTGAGGCGAATCGTGCAA
Source organism: Tetrastigma voinierianum (assembly GCA_016808115.1). Taxonomy (NCBI): domain Eukaryota; kingdom Viridiplantae; phylum Streptophyta; class Magnoliopsida; order Vitales; family Vitaceae; genus Tetrastigma; species Tetrastigma voinierianum. The sequence goes on along the minus strand of JAEQBH010004303.1, from coordinate 278,261 downwards.
TCTTTGGTTGTGTTTGGACTCTAGGGTTTGCCAATGCTATTGGATTGTGTCTGGTGTATGGTTCCTTAAATTGCGGATCTCATTTTCATAAGGTGTTCCATATTTGGAGTATTTAGAAAGAAAATTGTTGATATGGGTTTTTGAGATTGCACTGGAATAGCTACTATGGTATACTCTCCGGGAGCTTTTGTATTCATGTTTTGACTAGCTCTATTATGTATCATTTGACATACATAAACTGAGGTGAATAATGCAATTTATACTTGGTTTTAAGGGGAAAGGATCACTTCACCAATTACTTGTCATACTTGAAGTGCGTGTCTTTCTCTTCTTGTTTGGGATTGAGGAGGTGAAATTGTTTTGTTATTTTTGTTAATCTTCCCAGTTTCTTATAGTAGGATTGGTTCTCAGTAGTTGGATTTTTTGTGGATGGGCACTTGGTAGAGCATGGTAATGAGTTTGTGCGTCTTCGCACCTCTTTTTTTTCTTTGTTCATTCTATATACAGCGTGTATATTTTCTTCTTTTGAATACAAATCTTTACCAATAAAAAAAATTTAGTTGGTATTGCTGGGCTTATGTTAGAATTATGATTATGAATTGTGTTTCTGTTTGGATCACTTCATCTTTTGATATGACCAAGCTGTGAGGCATTTAATTCAGTAAAATTGAGCTCAAAGAATAAACCATCTTTTTCCGTTTTACAGCATTCACCCATCGTTTCTTTATGAAATTAATTGAAGTAACAGGGATAAAATATGAATTAAATTAATTATCAAGCAATATTAGGGTTAGCAACTCTGCTACCACCACAGATTTCTAGGAAATTCAACTCTTTTATCAAAGGTTGACTTGTATGAATCTGGTGTGAGTGACCACACTCCTGGGAAAAGCAAAAACCAATTGCTTCAGCAAATTTTTTAGCCCTTCTGGAGCCTCCTTGTTGACTTGTTTCGATTATGTCCATAAGATCCTCCTCAATCTCTCCGAGAGAAAGCGAAACTGAGACTTTTGGTCTTCCCTTCTCCATCACCCGGTATTGAATTCTTACATGCAGCTTTTCATTTCCTCATATTCCAGGGTCTTGCCTAATCTTTCTCTTTCCCCCTCCTTTGAAAAAGCCAGTATATGCCATAGGCCAACAGGTGAAGACCAAATATGACTGCTGTCACTTTTTGTTCCATTATCATCATCCACTTTGCCTTTGCTTTCCTTCAAATAGAGATCCAGAATCTATGCTTCTTCAACCAGATGCTCACCTTCTGCTAACAAAATCAGAATACTGCAATCGTAATGTTCATGACACCATTGGAACCACTTTCATGTACTTTGGTTTACCTATTGCAAATTGTGGAGAATTTTAATCTTTCACAGACTCACTGCCTTCAACTTGCTTGCTCTGTTTTTCTCAGAACCTGAAATCAATATGAACATAATGCTTCATCTCGAGATCAAATTTTCCGATCTTCTGAAAGAATCGCGCCCTCTCTGAAAGAATCAATGGAGTTTTGTTTTTTGTTTTTCTTTCCTCTTATTGCTGTTTCATTAGGAAGAAAATTTGTTTTCTTTAGCCATTTCAGTGCTTTATCCTTTACTGCTTTCATTAATGCCAGTGATTACATTGATATTTCAGGTGGTGAAAGTATCTATGCATGAGGGTGTATTTGCTGATGAGTTCCATTCAGTAAGTTCAGCCATCGGGAGAGCAGTTGCATGTGCAGTACTGGCTCCTGGATTCGAATGGGAGTCAGTTCTTCGCATATCCTTGGATCAGCTGTGATTGGATTGATCGGAAGAGCCTACCATTTTTGGAAGGTAATAATGATCTTATTTCAAGAGTTGTTTCTAGATTATCTTGGATGTTGATGATATCTATTATTGAGTAACTGAGGATTTAATTATATAATTTACCAAAGACTTGGAGAGGTTGGAAGCTGATAAAAATGATGAGCTTCAGTTGATCCACCCCAAAAGATTATCTCTGACCCGAGGTAAGTTTCTTGTTACTTTGAATATTTTTGTTTTGTCAAGATCACATATAGATGGCAATCAAACAAGAAAACTTGAATGATGATGGAAACATATTAATAGGAAACTGTATTTTAGATGATTTCAAACATTTATGATTTGTAGATTGTATCATATATATATATATATATATATGTCTGTCGTGCATGCATAAGATTAGGGATGACAATTTTGACATGAAACAACAACACAATTTGGAAGATGTATGAATCTTAGCACATTTAGGTTAAGTAGAATTTTGTTTATGTCATAATCATGTGAACCCATTTGATAATTGGCTTGTGTTCATGTTTTTATTGCTCAATCCACCTAACCTATTTTTAATCATGTTATAAATATCTATTAAGGGCCTGTTTAAATTGTTGCAACGTGTCAAATTGACCCATTTATGATGGGCATGAGAAGGAAATTGCTTCCTTACTCAGAAAGATGGAAAGCAGATAGGGTTGTTGTAGGGTTTCAGCTGCAGATGGGGCCACATCATGCATCTGGGTTTGTTGAGGCTTTGGAAATTTGGAATGTTTTGGTCAGTGTGGCTCAAAAAATAAAATAAAATAAAGATGAGTAGTCAGTGGGAGATGGTTTGTAAGTGAAACCTTGTTCTAGAACTATAATTCCTAGGGGGATAGAAGATGGTGGGTTCAAGAAGGACAATCATGGCAGTTCACCCAAGGTTTATATTTTTAGCTTTTTGTACTCAGTTGAAAAACACACACCGCCTAAGTCTGGGGGTTTTTGTTCTGGCAGGCTATAAGGTAAAGCCGTTAGTTGGAAGGGTTTGTTTGTAGTTTCACTTATATTTTTGCTTGTTCTCTTTTCTGCCCCAGGCTATTCATATATATATAACATTTATTTTTGTATTTATAACTCATCCCAGTTTTCTGATCAAAAAATATATATACTTTGTTTACCTATTAAAAATAAATAAATTTTATATCTTATAGTTTAACCAGATTATAATTTTATTAAAAAATAATGGGTCAGTATAATGTTAAGGGGTGTAATGGATAGGATTCATATTAATGGGTTTAACTTATCAGAATCATGTTAATGAATTGTTTGTATCTATTCATACACTATCCTACATAACTCATTAACTAATGGTTTAATGGGTCATATTGTGTTATCCACATGATAAATGGGTCATGAATGTATCCAGGATTGGTCTGGCTTGGTATTCAGTATGTCATATTCAGATCGAGTAAATTTTAGTGTTTCCTCTATGGCATATGAACCTTACTATTTGTTTTTCTTTCAAACTAATGGTATATGAATTTTCCTTTTCTGTCAAGTGCTTGAGTTATATGCATATGTTGTTGGAAGAAATTGTATTGATCATATCTCTTCTTAAAATATTTGTTTTAGGTATTATGGAATCCATTTGATGATCTTGTTCCAAGAAAGGCACTTGCAAAGTCTCTGCCCAATTCCGCTAATGATACTGATAACAAAGATCTGAAAAAGAAAGCTGTAAAGTAAGTTTTCTTCCCTGAACCCAATGGAATATTAGTGCAGAACTGTTTAATAGGCATTAAGTTGCATGTAATACTGTTTAAAGTATATTTCTTCCTATTTGAGAATGCAGAAAGCTGAATTTGCTTTCATTTGGAGAAGAAGCTGAAGAAGAGGAAAAAGAATTGGAAGCTGTTAAGCAAAAAATTAAGAGTAGTCATGATGTGTTAAATGATCCTCGTTTGCTCAAAGGGGACATTCCTAGTAAAGAATTGGTAAGGATCTAATATCTTCTTATAATGCCTTATTTTGATCATTATGGCATCTGCAAATGTAGAGTTTATAGGTTCAATTCTAAGCTACATACCAAAAGGGAAAAGAATGCTGCATGAAAAGTTTTCCTCGATCTCATTGATCTACAGAGTAGTCTTTTTGCTTGTGTGTTTTAGCTTCCATTTTAACTTGCCAATTACTTTTTTTTTCAAATTTTTATTGGTCTAGTTCCATGTCTCTGTGAATGGTTCTAGTTTTCTCTCATGTTTTCTTGTATTTGGAGGGGCTACTTTGTATCATGATTGTGAAAGGATAGAAGAAAATAATATTTTTCTTATTGAACGGATGTATTACATAGTATAGAGACACCTATATATATATATATACACACACACACACAAAAGAATGGAACAAAAAGGAAACAAAATAAAGTGTAAAAGGAAGGAGGATAATGTACACAAAAGGTAGGAGATAAACCCTATAATATCTAGAGAATATTCTATGATTCTCAACAATGATAACTATTAAGCCTCCGACTTTCGGCACATTAAGTATCCTAAAACTGTTGTTCAATGATCATCCCTCTTCCACCTCACATGCTCCAAGATTCACATCCTGTGTTTGTCAAGTGCCATTCTTATTGAGTTTCAGTACTTAATTTGCTGTGTAATCAATGCAGTTCACAATGTAAGGCTGGACATACACCAGGTTTTTAGAATAGTTGGAAGCATTACTGAAAGCTAAACTAGATATTTTTGTAAAAGCATAACTTTGTTGTTACTCTTCAGTAAACAATTAAAGATATATTGTACATATGTCTGAACAAGTTCTTGAGTGCAGAACCCATCGGAAGTAAAAAAAACTAAGGATGTGCTATCTGTGAGGGAAGCCCTGAGTGCAAAGAAAGAAGATTCAAGGAAAGAGTCAGAAGCTGAATTTTCTAACTTTCTTGATCATAGTGATGATGACGAGGCAGGCTTTGATGCACGGATGCGCCAACAGATCCTAAGAAAAAGGAAAGAGCTTGATGATCTTCCAACAAAGAAAAATCGAACAAGGTACTTTACTCATCTGAGTAAGTTTCTACAAGTCAATCCGCGAACTTTGGTTATTCAATATCAGATTCTTTCTTCTCTGGATCTAACATGGGGATTACGGAGATTTGTAGTTCATATTAGTGATTGTGTGAATGTTATCATTATAGACATCAGATTATGATGACGTTTTCTTAGATTCTTGCATGGAGATTGGTTGAAACTGTGGAGTAATGTTACTTAATGAAGGATGGTTCATTAGCATAACAGTAGCCTGAGTTTCTTGCTACATTGTCTAAATGATGTAACAGTGTTAAGTGATTTTTCTCTTCCCAGAATATTATAATTAGACCATGAAGGCGGTTTGCTTCTTAGGTTCTTTGTTAATGATGGATTTGTAAGTAGAGCTATTCATATACTTGCATTCGTCACTCATTTCAGAACGAAAAGTGTTTGGATTTTCAAACATTGTATTCTAAGTAACAATCTATTCTTTGAGAAGGTGGGTCCTTTGTCAATAGCTAAAGCTTGAAAATGGTGCTACATAACTCTGCCTTTTCTGTATCAAGATTCTTTATTTAAACAATGTTTCATTGTTAGTAGTTATGTTACTTATACAATTTATTTTTTCCCATTTCAAATGATTTTTTCCTTTATAATTTGCCTGAGTTATTACACAAGTTGTCTAAATGCATCTTTTGATTGGACAGGGAATAGTAACTTGAAGGACCAGGAAATCTCTATTTCAAGGTAAAGGTTCTAATACAGTTCCTTGACCTTTTGCATTTGTTTTGAAGGAACACTTTTTCCCTCATAATTCATGGGATTCTCATTCTTTATTTGTACATGAGTAGTTGTTTAATGCCTACTACATATGCTTGCACGGACCTTCATGCAGCACACACACACACTCGGGTATTGTAATATGGAATCTATTCAAACTTATTTGGGTATGTGCTTGAATATGTTCTGTTTCATTAGGTACAGATAAAAATTTAAGAACAATAAAACATCCTGGGGTTTATTCAGGGGATCAGATGGACAACATTTTACTGGGAGTACAAACAGCACTTAAGACATCTATAGAAGATTAAGAGAATATAAGGATTAACAGAATAAAATGGAGGTACCCAAAACAAGGGATTTATTGGGGGCCAAAAGATGAACTGACGATCAAATTAAAAAGATCATGATGATTATCACTTTCATCTTTTAGAATCTATGATTAAAGAAAAGGATATTTGATAAAGCACAGCTGATGGTGCCTTCCAAGCGCAGCTTATATAAATTTCTTTCTATCAATTGATCTAATGTTAAGATTATATGCTCATGGAGTCTTAGATCCAGTTATATTTACTAATGCCCAGAATTGCAATTTCATGCTCTTCAGGCCCAGTTCTGAAACCTTTGATGACCGGCCAAAAGTAGAAAAGTTGGCGTTGAGGAAAAAGGGAATAGGCTCAGAAGCCAGAGCTGAATTCATGGCTAAAGCAGATGCAGACCTACAGCTTTTGGGTGAAGCCGAACAGCAAAGACAGTTGCAGAAACAGAGGAAGCGCAGATTACAGGGACGTGAAGATCAAGTATGTTATTCCTTCTTCTTTTTCATTTTTGTCTTTTTGCTTTCATGATCTGAGTAGCTGAGCACATGTTAAGGATCAAAGCAAATAAACAAAAAGCAGGATTATGTTCTTGCACTATCAGTGAATTTGAAGAACATGCAAATCGATTTTGTGAAGGAAAACTAACTGGAACCATATAGGACAACCAGAAAGAATTGGAAACTTGAGAAAATATTAATTATGTTAAGAGCCGATTCAAAAAAATTCTCCTTCCATTTATTTGAGATTTGGATCTACATTCTTATTTATGTTTGGACTTTGTTACTATTAGGTGCTAGCAAAACTTCAGAAATTTCAGAAGAAGATATCTGCAAACCCTGTCGCCTCAGAAACCGAGTCTAACGTTGAAGGTGATGAAGACGATGATATACATAGCGAGAGGAGTTCAGCTAAAGTTTACACCAGAGGGGAACCCAAGGTGGCACTCCTGCTGCGTGTTCCATACAGCTGTTTCATTTCTTTGAAGGATGTTAGAGACACATGAGGCCAAACCCTGTCATGATTAGAAGTAGGGATGGCAATTTCCTCCGAACCCAATGAAGAATCAAATACACAATCCGAATGGAGAAGGGTATGGAGGAACATTATAGACTCAATTAAATATTCGGGTAATCGGGTTAGGAGATTTTTAGATTCGGGATGGGGACAGGTCTGAGTATATTCTACTTGTCCCCTACCCAAATACCCGATTAAATATATAATATATAAATACAATATATACTTATTTATATTAAAAAGCCCCAAAGGTAAAAACATGCTGGATTTCTAGTATATTTGTTATATTTTATAAAATATTTGATTGTGCTTGCATTTTATTGGTTTCATGAAATGCGCATCACAACAATTCTTATTACTATTATCTGACAAATTATTTTTAATATTCATGATTTTTCTAAAACAATTCATTTCACAAACTGGAACTAAGTTATTTGGGTAAGTCTGGTACCCAATCCTTTGTCGGATGTAGAGTATGAGGATAAAAATCTAAATCCAATAAGGATAGTATGGGAATGGGGATAGAAATAATAAATAGGGATGGGAATGGGGGAATCTAAAATCTACGCAAATCATTATTTCATCCTGATTAGGAGAATTATAGCCCAAAACTTGTTTGGCTAACATGTTTTCAGAAATTATTTTCAAAAAAGAAAATCTTAAAATGGTGCATTTTTGGAAATGTTTAATCTTTCTATATATATATATAGTCTGCTTCCAAACAGCACTCCAAAATAATTCCATTTTTGTCGCTGGGAATTGAATGTACAGATCCATGTTTGTAATTCAATAGAATATCTCAAAGTGAAAAGCAAAAACAATATACAAAGTTCAAGAGCATGTTTTTTTTGTGAAATCCAATGACAGGATATTTGTGAATGGAGGTAAATAGACAACAGACTAACTCAATATGGTAGTATTGAATTCAGATAAGCCCATTTGGATTCATCATACCTTATTTCTTAGATTTACCAGATTTTGAGCTATAATGTGGCTTGAATTATTTTACGACAATGCTTGAATGCTTCAGGACCGCATGGCACGTAGCGAAGACCCAAATGACTATGTCGTTCATGACCCTCTTCTGGAGAAAGGGAAAGAGAAGTTCAATAAGATGCAGGCAAAGCAAAAACGACGACAGCGCGAATGGGCTGGAAAATCTCTAACGTAAATTCATCGCTTTTCCTCCAATTGATTCTTGCTTCTATTAACAACATAAAATAGAACTGCTGATGCTGGGATGCGCTTTCTGTTTGTCTTTGGTATGTGATTTGTTTATTGAATCCATATTGTCTACTAACATCATATATTCTAGAGTTTCATTCTGGGAGAAAAAAAAAAAAAAAAAAGGAAAAGAAATTGTAAGAAACAGGGGAGAGGGAACGCTGAGTTGAATTTTCCAGCAATATGTAGTTACCATTTCTCCCTCTAATTGTTGTGTACTCAACATTTTCAAGGATAGCTTACTATGGGTAGAGTCAAAAACCATGTACATACTGTCATTAGATATGGCTTTCTTTCTTGGCCTATAATCACTCCTGTACATCTTTTTTCTGCTGTTTATTTATCAATCAAGTGATCGTTCCACATAAATCTCTGTTTTATTTTGTTTTTTTTCATGTTTTCGTTGTTGTTTTATTGCGGCGTGTTGTTTGTGTTGCCTTTCGCCGGCTTATTCTGATTGGAGTCTTCAGGTAATTTAGCGATTGGCTTGTGAGGCGTATTTTGTCAGGATAGATGCATTGAGTTCAAATCGGAATTAAATTGATATGTTTGCGTAGCCCCAGAATCTTATGAATTTTAGTAAATCGTAGGATTTTTAAATGTATAGCCTTTGTGCGAGTCATTGTACGAAAGTCTTTATTAACCGGATGTGCATGATTCGGATGTACTCTTAATTTGAATGGTAGTAAATTTCCTGTTTCAAAAAAGATATGGCTTTCCTGGCAATCCAAGCTCTACCAAGTTTTTTGCTTATCTTATTTCATAGCTAGAACTGAACAGGGAATTGTTGAAGAACTTGTCATTTTCAGATTGGTTTCCCAGGAAATTTCTGTGAACTTAGTTCCTTTTATGATTGATTGTGCTCTTGTTTTCTTTGTTAGTTTTTTTCAAAAGTTAAAGCTGCGATCGTATTCTGGTTTAGGCTTAAAAGTTTTTTTTTTTTTTTGGAAGGAAAAATAATCACATTAGATTGAAACTACGATAGATCGATGGATTGAAATCAAATATTTAAGCATATAGGATGAAATAATATCGAGTTATTTAGGCTGGAGTCTTTCAGCATCTTAATACTTAGTAATTTGATATCTTGATGATGAAATGCGTTTCTTTATCTGAATCGTCGCTACGTAGATAAAGAAACGTCATGATAAGATGAGCAATGTGACGTTATATGGCCGACGAAACGGCAAGCGTCGATAAGAATAATGGCGTAAAAAGCGAAATAAAGCGCAATTAACCGACCGGAAGAATAACGATAAATGAGAAAGCGAGAAAAAAAAATTGAATTGATGATTTAATTTAAGAATGATAAAAAAAAAATTACCTTTCCTTACTTGAGAAAAATAGACTATAAAAAAATGATGAGAAAATTAGAGAAGAGACATTTAGGGTTTTGAAAAGCAAGCCTTTCAAGCATAAAGTTAAAACAATGGTTGGAAACTAGGGTATTAAAAAAAAAAAATTAAGCCATAATAGCAGCCGTGATTTGTCACCCAAAATCAATACCATAGCCATTAACTGCAGTTTTAATTTTTTGAAAAAACTTAAAACCGCAATCATCAACTATGGCTTTGGTGATCTGACATGACAAGAAAAACTAGTTTGAACAATATTTTTAAATGCAAACATGAAAAAAAAAAAAAATTCTTAAAGATTATCTTGATACATGACTCAAGAAAGCATTACCAGCAGCTTTGTTGGCTGATATGATTACAGGCCAAGACCATGGACTGGTACTTGAGTGGGTCAAAGTAATTAGGGATTGCAGAAGAAGGAGGAAGAAGAAGGAGAAGAAGGTGTGAACCGGGGTGATGGATGCATTAGCACTAACTATGACTAAAATATTATTTCAACATTGGACTATGGAATTTGAATCTTTGGTATATAATTACACAAGGAAAAAGACGTTTTCTTTCCCTTCTTTAATGGCCTTTAGACCAGGGAGAGAGAGTCCACTGTCTCTTCAGTTTTTTGGACTCATTCAAAACTCTTAAAACTTTTAAAATAAAAACTTTCAATTATTCATAAAAAAATAAATTTTTGTTTTTTTGTTTTTTAACACTGTACATTCATTATCACATTGTTTTAAAGGATGGCTTTAAAATGTGTTTCATTAATTATAATTTTAAGATAAATTTAAAAGCATTATTTTATGCAATAATTAGAGCTTCTGGTTTTAAGATTGATTTTAAAACCATAATTAGTGAATGTGTTTTTAAAAACAAAAAATTACTGTTAATTTTTTTTTTACAAAAATGAATTACTATTATATTAAACTCAGATGCAGCACACATAGCTACTATTGTTTGACTCTGTTTCACTGTGTCAGACCTGGCTTCCTATTAGTTTTAGCTAATTTATGGAGTCATGTGCAAAATAGTATTTTAAAAATAAAATAAAAATATCAATTTAGTATAAGTTTGAAAAAAATATTTAAACTAATATGTTCAATATGTTCGTAATAGAAACCATTACCGTATTCACGATTTTAAATTTTTTTAATGTTAAAACCGTGATGGAATTCGTAAAGTTCTTTTAGTTGAAGTTAAAGCGTAATGAATTAGCTACAGTTTTAAGCCTTCGTTGAGAATTATTTTCAAATTGATATTTTTAAACATATTTGTTACAGGATAAAAACTCCATTATCCCAACATGATCTTTAAGAAGAAAAATTTTTAAAAAAAATTATTATTTCAAAAAATAAACGCTAATGTTTCTTCTGTGTAAAATTATAGTTGATGACTACTTTTATTTAAACGTATTCAAAAAGTTAAAACCGTAGCCAACTACCAACTACGGTTTTAGGCTTAAAATTAAAACCATGGTTAGTAATCACAGTTTAAAAAAATCAGCGTAATGATGATGTTGGTTTTGGCATTTAAGCTAACATTAAATGATCTACGTATGGTTTTAACATCCGTAATGACTACGGTATTGGAAATGTTTGAGTAACTTTAAGATCTGGCTAGTTTGGGATTATTTAATTTTTATTTATTTTAGTAACAAAAATAATTCAAAATAACCTAAATATGTCCCAAAATTTTTTTTATAGACTTGAGACTTGGGGCCCAAATTTGAATAGAGATCCCCCCTTTCTTTTCTTTTTTTTAGCTCTTTACTTTTCTTTTTTTTCCCTTTTGATCCTCCAAAATCAATCACATTGCAGTCTCTTTTGCCCTTTGGAAATTGACTTCTTGGTAAAACTACTTACTTTACTTGTAATGAAATGTAAAGGATATCCCCTTAAACCTTTTGGAATTAATATAATCAATCCCATGTCACATAATCCACATATCATGCTTTTTAATAACAACCTTGACTCTTAAATTTGGAACATCTATTGAGTTTGTTAATTTATAATTATAATAATCTTTTTAAAAAAGAAAAAAATATCATGACTTGATAATTTAAATTTTATTGAGCTGCTATCATATGTTTTCTTGTTTTTTTATGAAGACTAGGAAACAAGAATATGTGATTAAACTTGAATTTATAATGTTTATAGACTTTTCTTAGCTAGACAATCCGTAAATGGCCCTAAGAATGCCCTCGAGATTTGCAGAGTCTAAACTTGAATTTGATATGTCATATGTTTATTAAATCTAGGATTGCATGAATTTAACCCAAATGGTAAAAATGTAGAGATCAAGAACATGAGATTTTAAGCCTAAATCCTTTTAAAACATATGAAAAGTAAATAAATCATCAAAAAAAAGTATTAAGTCTATGACATAGAAAGTGTTCAATCAAGTTATAAATGAGCCATGATATATAAGAAATCAGTTACTCAGATGGTTGGGTTCTTGGATCTTGAAGTTCAAATACTGAATCAATATTTAATATGATTAATTTGTTTAAGATCTGGATTGAACAAATGGTTGAATGAAGTCAGTGACATTCTCTTGAGGTTCAAATGGATTAAATGTGGATGATAACAATGAGATGACTCAGTATGAATTATAGATAAATAGATTATAGATTGTTCTTGAGTGACGAATCAGGAACGGGATGGAGGAACCGCCGCTCGACCGGTGCTTTGAAGAACACTCATTTTAGGAAGAAAAACGCGTTGGATTCTGATCTTGAAACTTGCCAGAAATTTCGAGCCTGAGACCCAAAGCTCCGGCTGCTGCAGGCAGAGGGATACACATGCACATTTGAAGCGATGTTGCTTTCGACGTTTTTCTCTGGCGTGATTTTCCCTTCTCCTTCCTCCTCTTCTCTAGTTATCATTGCTTTCTCTCTTCTGCTCTGTGGCTAACGATCTGACTATGATCTTTCTTTGAATTTCTGTGCATATCCAGATTTTTCGTCTATGTGTTTACCTCTGTTGATCTGATTAGAAAATGGACAGAAAGCGACTTCTTTCCCAGTCTGTATTTAATTCTCTTGTATATTCTTCTTGGTATTCGCATGCCGTGCCGACTGCCGATTGCAAAAACTGACGAATAGAAAAAAGGAAGAAGAACAAACGAAGAGAGGAAGAAGATTGACGAACCATCATATATTAACATACTAAGATGAAGCGATCAGTGGATCAATTTCATGGAAGGACGATGTTGAAATCACGAATAACGATGGATGTGCTCAGTTTTGTTACTGAATGTGGGGATATGGATAATCGCGCTGGGAAGCGATCGTTCGCTCCGCCACCACCGCGGCGTATCTTTCTTATGAACTCAGTTTCGACGATTCGATCAGCGTGGGGTGAAGTGACGGTGAAGGTTCGATCTGTTCTTGATGGATGAAGCCGGCGAAGCGACTTCTGAAGAGCTCGAAGCATTCCGGATGAAGCGAAGCGTGACGATCGCGAAGATCGATTCGACGTTGCTAAGATATGTTGAGGCGCCACGTCCCATCGGATAAAGTTGCGTATGCTCGGGGTTAACCGATGACGCTCTTGACCGTTCGAAGCGGGTTGATATTCCGCGCGGCGCCGATGGATTCATTCGCGACTGCGCCGATGCTCCGAATGTTAATGATAATGATCGACCGAAGTGAGCGATTGATCGTTCTGGGATATGGCGCGGATCTGCCACGCCGCGCCGTCATCGCCGGAATCGATGACCGCGCCATTAACGAGCTATTACAGAAGGAAGAATGAAGAACATTAACCTCGATTGAACAGGAGTATTAATGAATCAAGTTTTATAGATCATTTGCATTGGTTGTTCAGTTCAACTACCTGAATGATATCTGATTTGATCAGCTCTTATCTGAGGAACACTAATCAGGAGCTTTGAAGATGTTGGTTGTTGGAGTATGTTTTCTCTAATGGATGATGATGCCTGCTGTGGCAGCTCTTATGATTGCCATTAATGAGAAGATGGAGGTGGGGGATTTCTGAGATCTTTACAGACCAAAACTGATGTTGACTTAGAAGATGCCAAACTAGACATTCCTGACCGCCGACACCATGTATTCTGCAAACATATGAATGGAGGAAACTCGACCTGGAAGTATGGATCAGGATCTTTGTGATGATGGGATAGCATGAGATTTAAATGGGTCGACCTCAGTAGGCTGGTCAGTGATTATCATGATCTCTTCTATATATGGACTTGGACTGTTCTGGAAGATGTTAAATGTTTTGTGTACTAGTTTGTGTTTATTTGTGTTCTGCATTTTTGTATTTCAAATTCATTTCATTGTTAACACAGGAGCTGTATAAAACATACATTTGCCTTGACAAATCAATGAACCTAACTCTTTTGAGTTTAAGCTATATACCATTACCATATAGTATCATCATCACAAAGATTATTTTATCAATTCAGGTCATACTGAGAACACTTAATTAAGGTATGAATGAGAGAGATCAAACATTACACCATTCTTTTTGTAGTCAGTATAGTTCTCAAAAATCATTTACTTCTGAAATCCTAGGGCTTGTTTGTTTTACAATTTTTTGAATACTGTTTTTATGTTACCGAAAATAAGAAAAGCAAGATTTGTTCAGTATTTTTTTTTTTTAAACATAAAATACAAAAATAAAAAACCACCCAATTTAAAGCACAAGAAGGTTTTGGATAGCCTTTAGTATTTTCTGGATTTTAGAGAACTCTAATAATAGTTTTCAAAAACAGGAACCAAATTATTCATGTTACGATTAAGCCTGGAAAATGATTGATTGCTTCTTTATCTCAATCAGACTTTAGCTATCAACTGTTTGTCTCAATCAAATGTGCGATGTTGTGTTGTGTTAAGAAAATGATGCCAGCTGAGATTGAGTAACCGTGTGTGTGTGCTTTCTCCTCCTTGTGTTCTGTTTTCCCCTGTTTTTTCTAGTTCATTCTGATTTCTATACTTTCAAGCTAATTCTGATTTCTAAATTTCTATATTCATATACTTTCATAAATGATTAAGGGGAATAGGGTAGGAGGGAAATCGTTTTCAAGTCAGGTATCAATCAAGCCCCTTGAGCTCATCCATGGAAATGATGATCTAATTCCAAGCAACAAAACACGCCTTGTGTATTATGGCATTGAGAGATCTCTCTCTATCTTCAAACATGTGAATACTTTCTTTTACAGTCGGAGCATATAATTTGATGTAGAACAATCAATTGGATATGCTTGGTTCCTGTTTTAAAATTATTCTCAAAAACAGTTTTAAGCATGAAAATACAATTTTAGGTTTGTTTGATTTTGTTCTCAAAAGCAATAAATTAAGGTTCAGGATTTTTGTTGAAAAGCATGAAGCAAAAACGGCCCCAAATTAGTCTGTCTTGATTTTCGGATATCACAAAGGAATTATGTTTTACGTGATTTAGTTGTGCTCGAGAGCAGTTTTTCAAAAACATGAACAATGCATACTCTTGGTGTTACTGCAAAAACTTTTTATACGAATTTGGTGTTTAGCACATGTGCGTGTTTTTAAAAGAGAAAAAAAAAGAATGAAACCAAGCATCATATGATTTACTTAATTACTCCTTGTTTTTAAGCAACAGGTTTTAAAGTGTAACCAAACAGATATGGTATTTCCATTTTAGTAAGAATTTGAGCTAAAAAAAAAGGTGTAGGCAAATGGGTGATGTGTATTGTTCTTTGCTTTGCACTTACTCTTTCAAGACTATTTCCACAAAACCCATTTAACAAACAGAATTTATTAATAGATTAGGTAGTGTGGAGGTTTGGATTCCATGTTTATTTATGCTCATATTTGTTTTCTATGTTGGGTTTTGGCAGGTGTAGCCTATTGATTCCAGTAATACTAAGTCTTCAAACCCCAAAATATAAATCCAAGACGTTTTGCAGATTTGGATTTTGAATATAAATCTTATATTTGCATCAGATTTTGTAAACCCACATAAACTGTTTTTTGATAAGTAAGTATGTATTAAAGAGAACTCAAAAAAAAGTATGCCCTAAAGTATACAGAAGAACCCACAGAAACTGGTTAATAAACTATTCTTTTTTTAATTTGTATCTTTGAGAATTAGCCATTTGATTGTTGTGTTAATAAGTTTGATTTATTAATTCATAACCTAATTAATCTAACATTTAGGCTCTTTAAAATTTGATTTTGAATAAACAAGTCACTAAATGCAGCTTATATCATAAGGGGAGGTTAATCATACTAACTCAAAATAAGTCAACTCCGTGATCCACTTATTTTTTTAGAGTTGAGTCATGAGATATCACCATGGCTCATGCGTAACGTTTTTAGTCATCTGCTTTAATGTCTATCTGACCAAGAGGAACATAATACGATAAAGCTATCACCCAAAACATAACTACATTCTCAAAATTGAAGCTCGAAACTATTTAGTTAAGAGTATAAGATAACTTCGCTATCTGCTACATGTTCGGTTACACTTTAAATAGAAAATAATTATGTTACATTGCATGTTTAATACTTTGTTTGTATTTGTTTCATTCTTTATTAAAATTATGTATTTTAGATTGATATATTTAGTTGCCTAAGCGGAGTTTTATACAACATTTCAAAATGAAGAATCAGCCTGAATTCTGTAATCAATAACATAATACTTGACCATTCATCAGCTTACTTATATTTTAATATATATAGGTAGGTGGTTGTTTTTGAACATCTTGAATCGAATGGATTTCGGCGTTAAAAATTTGTTGTTTTTTAAAATTTTAAGCGAGCATTGATGAAATTTTTAAAAAAGTTCTGAATAAGTGAAAATATTTGGCTTTTACATTCGAGGAAAAAGTCGTTCGTAGCTTGAAAAAGTCGATCGTTCTCACAAACCAGAAGAAGAAATTTACTTGATATACGCTCACCCAAGGGATAATGGCGGGGAGAGGGTTTAGGTAGAGCGGTGGTCTCTCGGGCCCCATTTCATTTGCCACTCGGTCTCGAGCTTGCCTCCGAACCAAGGTCGCAGGGCCAGGCGGAGATGAGAAAAAAGTCTGGCTTCGCCATATTCATTTATTTTTAATTTTAATTTTTTATATTTGCTTTTATTTTGTTATATTAAAATTAATATTTTTCATAAAAATAAAAAATATTATGAACTAATATAAATTATTTATTAAAAAACATTATAATAATAATAATTATTTATATTAAAGTATAAAAATAAAATAATAAAAATTATTTTAAAAAAATATAATCGAGCGAGATATATTATTATTATTTTGGATACATGGTTCATGCCGTTCGAATTAAGGTTTATCTTAGAAATAAATTTATTCTTTTTAGTTCGACTTTATTTTAAATGAAGGCTTAAAGCTCAATGAATTTTCACGACACTGAGATTTTCGCCAAAATCTTGTCTACAAAATCATTGACAATTATCGCGAAAAATCGGAAAAATTTCCGGCTGTCTGAATCGATGAAGCATGGAGTTCTTAGATTCGAGGCAATTTGCCAATGTGTGATCCGTTTGCCATCCGAGATCTAAGAATTTTACAGAACTTCGCGACGCTATGGTAATTTATTATTTTTATTAATATTTTGTCGTTTTTGAAAATTTCTAATTTTCTCGGGTTTTCTGATAACAATAGAACACATGCCAGTTTGAAAAAATAAGCAGCCCCAGTTAAAAGCGATTAAAATTAAATTAGCGCTCTGTCATTAAAAACGAGGTGGGGCGAAGTCTAAAAGTAATTTGTTCGAATTATTAAATGTATTAAGCTCTGCAATGTTAAAAAACAAACGGCTTATCTGCCAATGTCTTGCTAAATCTTATTCGACGTCAAAACGAAAAGTTACATTAAACAAAGTAAAAAAAACAAAGCACACTTTAAGAATATGAAGATAAAGGCCTTTATTCCTGTTTTTTTAAAAGCTGATAGCGATATGATTTTAAAGCATACAAAAATTTTGGTGTTTTAAAGCTATAAGTAAATCCTCTGAATTTAATATTTTCTATGTTCTCTGTACTTTTCAGAACATAAAAGAAATGAGAACCACACATATTCTCCGTGTTTTTCTGCACAAAAACAGTTTTCAAAAACCGTAACCAAACAAGCCCTAATTTCTGGTTTTGACCCTACGGAAGCGTGACCACCCCAAACAAACAAGTTTCAGGGTACTAAGAAGAACATTCTCTTGGGTTTGCTTGCCTCTATTGACAAGTGAAATAACACCACAGAATAAGAGCTAATGATGGAAGACAGGTCAAGTGGGCAGAATTTAATAACCTGAATTCTCAATCTGTGATTTTTATCAAGTCAAGATTAAGTATGAAACACCCAAAGAGTCATGCCTTCTAGTTCTAAGTCTCCCTTTATGGCCATTTCCATGTCTCCTCTTCGACTTGGCATTTTGTAGGAGTGACATCATGGATGCTTAGTGGTAGCTGTTATAATATCCTAAGCAGATCTATAATTTTGGGAAGGTATGAATTCGGGTTTGAGTCTTTTGACTAAGCTAGCGATAAACATACATGTATCACCCAATCCCACGGGTATTCCGATTGGTCTAAAATCTTGGGGTTTATAATTGGAGTGTTCTTGAAGTAAGTTAGCTGAACAAGTGGGATTAGTCGAGTCAGCTTGCAAATTCTTTTGAACATCAGCGATTATAACAAAGATGCATGCATTAACCAGAAAAATGGCATGGCAAATGTGACATATTTAATCAAATAGCATAACTGATGTTTCCTAACAAATTGGATCACTTTGAATCGAGCCATTTGAGCATAGTTCCACTATCATTTTGGTGAAGAGTCAACATTACCTAATGATAGATGCAGAACGCTTGGAAGAATTAAATACGAAAAGGCGAAACGATGAGTAGAGAGGCATAAAGTTTAAGAATCTGAAACTTTGGATAACTTTCCTCAGAGACCCTCTCTTAAGATTGCAGGAATAGCCCTTTCCGCTACGCCTGTTTCTTAATAAAAGCAGCCGTGATATGCCCAAGCTGATAGGGAGGGCTTCGGCGAAAGACCGGCTGATGGGTACAAAAACCTCCGAGCTTAAATATCGCTCACGCAAATCTTATGTGGAGCTAATATGGAATCGTATCACCTACTCATGAACATTTTTCTTCTTTTTTGGATAGCATTACCTACTTATGAACAATATAATAAGGCAGCATAAAAGAATCTTCTACCGTTCATGTTTTGAAAAAGCCGAGAATTCTGCAACCATTTGCTGGAGAAGCTCACCAATTTTATTCTGTATTACAACCCCATTGAAACCAAATCAGATTGCTTTTCATCCCAGAAGTGCATTTGCAGGTCAGTGAGGGACGACCCCAAGAGCAGATGGTAAACGGAACGGGAAATGTGCAAACTGGATCCTCAAAGTAGGGGAATCGAGTTTCTTATCGTCAAACTTGTAGCCTGCAGGAAAAGGAAGATGCTTATCAAACACATTTTCAACCTTGAAACACATGATATTATAATGAATAGAGAATTGATTTTCCGAAAAGTAAAACAGATTAGATAAAATACAACATTGGCTGTCATGATTCATGAAGAGATGAATAGAAGCAGGGAATAGCTGTATATTAGAAAGATTATCTAATTCCAAATGAATGAATGAAGTGGAAAAACAGATTTCAAATGAAGCCCAAACTTGAAAGGATTTTCTAAGTCTCAAGAATGAGCAGCAATAGAAATGGTAAAAAGATAATCTTCTTCATTGATTTGAGAAACAATCAAAAATGGAAAGAAGGATAGGAAATATCAAGACCTGTTCTCTAGCAGAATGAAGAACTGTTCCTATTTTGGAGAACAGGAAGAAAAAAAATGAGAATGATAGAACATAAGCCATCTCAAGAAAATATCAAAATGTTATGAAATTTTAAAAAATGCCAGCATGGTGATGATTGAAAGTGGTTCAAAAACAAAAGCATTCATGGTTTTTTATTTTTGAAATGAAAATGTTTCTGAAAACTATTTCATGTAGCTGCCAAACAGGCCCTCACCTTCCCCACTATGGAAAAAAAAGGCTACAAGGCATACAGAGAGAGTATCTGTGAGCAGCCAGCAAGGCTAAAAAAACCATGGAAAAAAATGGTATTTATAAATCGATAAATGTTTCCACACCAGTCTGTAATCTAAAATCCTCGAATATTAGCGAATAGCTTTACCTTGAAGCGTCCATAGCAGTCCGAGAACACCTTGCATCATTGAACTCAACAAAGCACAAAACCATGGCCTTATCTCCACTCTGTAATTCAATTATCTAATTAATGAGCTAGAAAACATAGTAATAGGATGGTGTTAAGAGAAAGGAATTC
Source organism: Tetrastigma voinierianum (assembly GCA_016808115.1). Taxonomy (NCBI): domain Eukaryota; kingdom Viridiplantae; phylum Streptophyta; class Magnoliopsida; order Vitales; family Vitaceae; genus Tetrastigma; species Tetrastigma voinierianum. Next base: position 258,470 of record JAEQBH010004303.1, on the reverse strand, counting down.
TCGAATTTCATTGATAAGGCATACAAAGGATTACACATAGGAAACAACAAAAAAATAGAAACAAATTAGAATGGAATAAGGAAATTGAAGAGGGATAGAAAAAGGAAAAGAATCGGAGTCCTATTAAGAAACGAATCCTTAACAAATGGGAACATCCTGGCATCATGCCATGTCTAAATGTTCTATGCTATTATAATAACAAGGAAAATTGTTACTTTTTTATTGGGGACTGGAAAATTTTGAAATGACTTTGTTATTCTAAGGAAATGAATCGATTTTAAACAATATGCAAGCTACGAAAATAGGAAAGAAGTTCAAACTTGATGCTCATTAATACACCTCACGTGCATGTCTCTCTCCCTCCCCTCTGAGAGTCTTCCTTTCACCCAATCTCCCTGCCTCTACCCTGCCCACACCACACTCCCACTTCCCACCACAAAAAAGAGTCATAACAGTACCCCAACCCCGAACCAAACATCAAAAAAATGAAAACCCCCTCCAATCTATTCATCTGAAATACCTCATAATTTCTAGATGCATATGTTAAGAGAGAATCCTAATTGTCAACTGAAAAATACTCATTTGCTCGTATCCCTAATAGAGACGACCATTCAAAACCAATTATCAGTCATAACGCATACTTGTTCCACATCAAGTCTAATCCATAGTCCAAAAAAATAAAATAGAGAACTCATTTACTTGATTAAATGAAAAGAAAAGATTAATTAGAGAAGCTTACAACGTCACGGGCTCCTTGTAATTAACTCTGGAATTTCCTTAAAGCCAATGAAGGTCGAAAAGATCTTTCAAGTCAGGATCAAAGGAGGGATATGAAACATATTTAGGGGACTCTGGGCATGCATAAAAAAATAGTTTTTTTTTCCATGCTATTAAATATCAATGAATCTCCAATAGGATAGGACTGCCCCGAATGATAGAGTGAAAGAAGAAGAAAAAATGTCATTTCTGAAAATCCAAATAATTACCTCACAAATGCAATTGTCAAGTAGCTTCATTCATATACAAAGAAGATTTATAATTTATGCATTCGAAATGAAATAGAACTTTCATTGCTAGGTTGTGATCCAATTCCTCTCACTAGGTAGGCACTATCAAGATGTCACAAACCAAAAACCTGCCTACATGTGTAAATGCATGCACAAGCCAAAAGGATACGACCAACTTCTCGTCTGGTACAGTCTTTTGGAAGCCCATCAACAAAAAGAATATTTGATTCCTGCGCAGAGGGTGGTAGGCTTTCAACATTTCTCAAAGAAAATGGGCCTTTCAATGTCCGGAATGCCTGGACTAATACCATGGGCAACAGCTTGCCTTTGACCTATTAAATTTGGATCTTCTAGAAGTGGTGGGTAGCCCTTGATGTTTTCTGTGAATCCACCAATGACAGGTTGAGGGGAAACTCCGATACCCCTAAGATCATCAAAGCCATGAGCCCGAGGCCGCACTGGTAAGACCTATTGAAGAAACAAAATACTCATTCTTTTGTTAATCCGTTATCAAGAGAATGACTTGTAAATAACTGTTTATAAAGTTCTTACATCTTTTGGTGGGTAATCTGAAGAAGCACCATGCAAATCATCATCTCCCCACAAATGATGAGGGGCTGATAAAGATGGATCAGGCGGCAAGTAGCCTGGAAAGTTGGACCTTGGAATGCTACCTATTGTAAGAAGGCCCACTAATCAATACATTTGTATAAAGATTCACACAGAAATGATAGAAGATAGATACAAAGACAAACCGTTATCATGAAATTATCTACCATAAAAGAACTTCATCGAGAGAAGTTCAAAAATCTATAATACATGAGTTAAATAATACATAATCTCTTCCATTCTTGTCTATACTTCCACTCTTTCATTTGGCTCTATTGCATATAATGCTGGCGCTTGAAAGGGGCATCTATGTAAAGGTGCCAATTTGCAAGAGTATCTTCAATAGGAAGAGAAATATTATAATCCATATTAGTAGCTGGTTGATTGTAGTAGCTATAAGCCTAGGGGGTCAGCTGACCTGGCTTACATGGCTAAACTTTTAAAGGACTCAAAGAATGGGAACAGGAAGATGTTTGGCAATATTGTTACCTGTAAAGCTTGTGTAATACCATGAAAAAAGGGTTGCAAAAGAAAGAGATGATGGTTTATTCTTCATGAGCAGGACAACGGAAATTCAGCTATTCAAGATTACAGCAGGGTAGCAATGATGAAGGAAACATCTTGGAATAAAAAATCTTTTTCTTTTGACTGAAGGGGACAGGAAGGCCAGTCTTTTCACAAAGAAACAAATGCTCATCAAAGATTCCAGCCCACAGGTAGAATGGGGATTTAGAGGTTTGATGCTCAGAGATTGAAGAAGGGAATAATCAATTATTTCAGTGGTTTCTTTCTGTGATGAGGAAGAGAGGATCAACAAGGACAGGAAGGTTTTCAAGCAATTGGTGGTAGAAGAGCAGTGAAGACTTGAAAAAGCCATTTCATTGAGGGTGAAGTTCACATGATGCTTAGTAAGTTGTGGAGCAAGAAGAGTTCAGGCCTTAATGAAGTACCTTACCTTTTTGGCAAAAGGTTGGAATACAGTTTAATTGAGGAGATGGATCTTTTGTGAGTTTCCACACCTCCACTCTCTACTTAGAGATTGTGCTTGTTTTGGCTTTGTTTATAATAAATTTTTGTTGTTTGCCTATCAAAAAAAAAAAGAAGAGGTTTGAATGCTACATTCCTTACGTTGATCCTTAAGATGGGTGGTGGAGGGATATTAAAGATTTTAGGCCCATCAATTTGATATTCAGTATGTAGCAGTTGTTAACTAAGATGCGGCCAAGGTGCCTAAGAATTATAAGAAAGCCAAGTTCTAAGTCCACTACTGCTTATGTTAAGGGAAGGCAAATTTTCAACACCCTCCTCTTTGCTATTGAGGCTTTTGATTCTAGAGTTAAAAGCATAAAATATCAGTTGCAATATGTAAGTTCTTAAGATCATGCTAGTAAGGAATCGTATTTTTTTACCACTCTAGTTAATGGACATCAGTTAGAGAATGGATAAGTTGGATTAGATTTTGCATCTTTAGGCCTTAGTTCTCTGTGCCCCAATCAATGGTGCACCCTCAGCTTCTTCTAAAAATAAGGAGCTCAGGGCAAAAGACTCCTCTCTCCTATTTTCTGAGGGCAGTGGAACCTATTCTTATCAACATGTTTAAGGTAAGTTGGGGGGGTCTAAGGAGCCTTGGATTGAGATTTTCATATTTTCTCTTTACCATTGGCCCCTTTGTGTGACACAAGTAAAGAACAGTTATCTTAAGTCAAATGTGTTCTTTCAAGTTTTGAGGCTGTTTCAGATTTGAAAAACAACTTAGAAAAAAGCAAGCTTTAATCAGTGAGACCAAGGATTTGCATGATTCGACTATAAATAGGGTGTGGAAGAGTACCTTTCCACCAGTATTTGGTATGCTAGTGGGAACTCAGTTGAAGTCCTCTTGAGTATGGGATCAGGTTGAGAGCCAGATTAAGCGAGTGAATACCTTTCTAAGGGAGGGAGGGAGAGACACTGACTTTGTTAAGAAACACTTTCTCTAGTCCTCCGTTTTATTTCTTATTGTCTTAATTCCAAGGAAGAAGAGGGTCATAAAAGGAAGAAAATAAAGAAATTTTCTACAGGGTGGAGTGATGAGGATGAATTTTTAAGATAATCAACAAGAAAGAAAATTTATATTGCAATTAGACTCAAATTAGGTTTTGTAGTTTGAGTCTAGTTAAGATTAGTTGTTAGAATCAAACTAGGATTTGAGTCATAATAGGTTATTAAAATTGTAGTACATTTTGATAGGAAAAAGAATAACTCTCCAGAAGTCATGCTACTCATCTCTGGCCTCATTTGAAATGTACATCATGCCTGCCAAACTGATTTGGAATTCTAAAGCAGCACCAGTAAAGGTTGGTTTTTTGGCACGGAAAGTGACTTGGAAAAAATATTGACTTTAGACCAACTCATTAATAAATAGAGTTTGGTCCACTTGCCTTTGCAATGAAGACATTGAATCTGCCCATGTTCTTATTCCCTGCAAGTTGACTTTTTGACTTGTGGCTTATGGTGTTTTCATTATTCAGAGTGTTATAGGAACTTCCCCATGAATAGAGATGTCCTTCTAAACTACCATGTTTCTCTCCCTGGAGCCAAGTGCAAGGCAATTTGAAGATTGACTCCATTCATTTTACTGTGGATTGCTTGGTGAGAACAAGATAGAAGAATGTTAAGGTTTGGAATGGTCTTAAAATGTCGTGTAAGAGTTTATTTTTGCGGTCAGGCAAAGTGCTCTTTGGCCATGGATTTGTGGACAACTGAAGTTTAGCTGAGTTGTTTTGTCTATTTTCCATGTGTTGCTTGTACACATAATATGTACATGAACTATAACCCCACCAATTTTTAGACACCTTTTCAGCCCAATTTGTTTCTTTTACATTAAAAGAAAAAAAAAAAGAATACTCAATACATACAAATCAAACATCACAGAAGTGGAAAATCCGAATGCAACAATGACACAGTTTTTTCCTTTATTTCTTACAAAAGTATACATGATGTGTACACAATAGACACCCTCAGGGGAATAATAAGTTGAATAAAAGAGTCCTTTCATAACTTGAGGGGATTAGCCAACCTACCGCATATACCATAGTTAGTAGGTAATCCAATTCAATAAGTATACATAAGAAATGTTGGATTGCTTGGCCCCATACTTGACATCAATAAAAGCTCTCCCATCCTTTCCTGCCAAAGGGAGAAAACAAATACTGTTGCCCTTCAAGCTTTTTCTCCATTTCTTCCCCATCTAACGGACATGTCGCCATGCCAACCAAAGGTTTCCCAAAACAAGGAGCGCATCACCATAGTTTTAAAGGCGCAAGGCACACCCAAGTGCAACATTTTCCTATAGCTTTAGGCGCAAGGCGCAACACAAGGTGTGCACCCGAGTGAAGTGAAATGCGACCTAGGCATGCACATCAATCTCATAAATATGATTCAAAATACTATTGTATTAATAAATAATTTGAGCTCCTCACGTCTAAAGCGTCATTAAAATATAATATAATAATATAAATTTCAATGTGTAATTAGATATTTCAAGAATGTAAGTGTTTAAAAGAAATTATAGTCTACAAGGCAAACCTCTTCAATAAGTAGTACTGCCTTGAACCTAGAGCATGCCTTCACAAAATATAATGCATCACCCAAAGCACTCTAAGAAAATATCAAGTAGCATGTTCACTCGTTCTTGTTTAGAATATATTGCCATATAAGATGACTTTTCGCAAGCAATTATTTAACTATTGCTCTATTGATGCTTAAGTTGATTCTCCTTTGGTTGATAAAACAAAAACCTCTACTACCACTGGTGCTGCATCCAGCCTCGCTACTCTATTATAAAGGAATCATACTACCGGGAATATCCCTCTACGCCCTTCCATTCTTGCTAGTTGCCACTTCTCTTTCCAAACCCTCCCTTCACTCTAGGATAACTACCATGTTGCTGTCATACAGAAACTTTGCTATTATTAGATCCGAAACCACAATCAGCAATATGCAGAATCTCATCTTAACATCTCACAGTTGAGATCAACCTGGCTGGCACCATTGAGGAGTGTATGTAATCATCTGTTTCCTAGAACGGCTTTCCACATTCGCTTAGTTAATTGTATTTGTTCAAGCTTAACTGACTTCAAATTGGCTGTTTTGGCAAAGCCAGTGAGGTCCAATTCACGTGCCAATTCATCTTCAAATAGTGTGTAAGAATTGGCGATGAACTACAAACATCGGATACAAGAAACAAGACAAAATACTAGCGATCATTCACGGAAACGCAGGTGAAAATCAAAGACACTATCAAGTAAAGGGCCACATGCATGGAGAAAAAAAACAAAACACATAGCTCAAAATTCTAACTTAAATTCCGATTTCTTCTTGATTAACGCGTTTCTTTGCAACCAGCAGAAGCGATAACAGACACATAGCTGTGGTTTGATCGGAAAATGTGTGGTTGATGACAAAAAAGTAGTAAAATGACAGAAATTAAAATTCTTAAGGATTTAGATAGCATCGAACACTACTCAAATGCAACATACAACATGGTTCTGCTAATTTTACTTTCTTCCCTGTTTCTCGGCAGCCAAACAGCAAATTAGGGTTACGAGAAAGAAATGCCTCTCTCCGCAGGTCCGTATCTCCAGTACGGATCCGCCATAGCCTATACCCCCTTTCTTTGTGGTAAATCTTTGGAAATTAAAATCAATTTGATTTGCTCTCAAATCTACTATCAGTGTGGGAAAGGGTGACCCGGCGTTTTTCGGGTTCAGATCGGCCTTTGGAGTTGCTGGAGTTATATCCACTGTAGGATACTTTCCAATGAAATTGTTTGAATTTATTTGTTTAATAACAAAAATAAACAACAATAAAACAGTATATATTTTAATCTTTATTTATACCAAAACTATATGAAATTTTTGAAAGTGTCTCTGCCAAATCTTAAGGCGCATTTAGTTGCGAAAATTTTATTTCTATCCGAAATTGAGAATATGAAATTTTGATGTATTACATCTTTTGGATTTTAATTTTTTAGAAATACGTTTCGTCTTGAATTTGATTGAAAATAAATAATAGAAAATCAGTTTTGTAAGCCAATTTTCTTGAAAATGAAGTTATAAAATGTTGAAAATAAAATGGCTTGTTTTAGATTTGAATTGAAAGCGAGGAAAACAATAGCCGATTTACGATTACAAATGCAAGATGACGATAAATGAGTTGTTTTGCTGTTTTGAAATTTTGTTTTGTCTGATCCGTAGCTAAACGTGTTTTCGCATTTCGAAAAGTTTGAATAGAAAGCATAAAATTTTCTATCTCTTAACGTAAAAACTTAATAATTATGAAAGTTATATGTAAATAAACATTGCAAATTTGTAGTTACAACTTTCCTTATGAAGTCTATAAATAAATTTTTTAAAAATAAAAATAATTATATTTATTAAAACTATAAATACATTCGATAAACATACATAAAATAAAAATTCGCTAAAAACTATAAAATATAACACAATATTATTTAATAGTACAATTAATTGGATTAAAGCATATACATTTATGATTTATAAATAACTCTGTAATGATAGTGCAAAAATCGGTTGCATAGGCCCAAAGAGCGTGAGTCAAAGGAGCAATAATCGATAAAAGCTTGCCAGTTTGGCATGTCTCCGTAGGGTTGGTAGAGTCTCAGCGTGGGGACTTGGCGTGATGGCGTCAATTACTCTGGCGCGGCTGGGTGAAACAAGCCCGGTGGGCGGATAGGCGGCGAGGATAATCCCTGTCGAAATGATTGTGAAATGAGCCCAGCTCGTCTCGTGATCCGTGTCTGCTCATTAAGGGAATAAGGATCCCTCACGATTACGACTCCCTAATTATCCTATAATATTTAGCTAGAGATAAGAAATAGGAGATTCTCTACCTAATTGGGAAGATGTCGTATCGCCGTCTAACGAAAAGTCGTCATGCCGCTTTGTGATAAATCTGAAGCGGTCAGCAGAATAAAGTCTGATCAGCAAAGTGTCATGATTGATATATTTCCTTTTAAGTAAAAATAAAGCCGACATAGGTATCGGAGAGTCGGTCGACATTCCCCGTCGAATCACCATTTATGTGCGGGTTGTATATCGATCAGGCCCAACGGGCCAGAGCTGACAACTGACAAGCTCTAGTCGAGTGTCGACGTAGCGGCGCCATCAGTAATATGACTTTGATTTTGCAACATATCGGCCGATCATTATTTTATTTTATGTATTTGTTTTTGATATCGAATAGGCGACGTTCAAAACACTCGTACACAATAAACCGTCATAACAATATGATGAAGAAATGGCTTGTTATGCTAAAATGGCCAATATGCGTCGCGCGAAAGCGGCGATAGAATAACAGTTATGATGATTTACTTTCTTTTAATTTCCTGATGTCTCTCGATAGTCAAATAGCTAGGAATGACAACAAGGCATGATCTTTTGGTTATCGCCTCTCCCTCTGTCCCTTACTAATGATGTAAGTATGGGATTATAATTATCAAGTTTTGGTTGAAATTGAGATTAATGTAATAAAGTTTTGGCAAAACGGGGTGGGATTGATTATGCCTAACGTGCCCTCATCCTGTTTAATTATCGAAGCGAGGACATCAAATGGTTAAAGTAAACGAGCGGGATTTGGATGGGGCCATCCTTGAGTTAATTTAGATGTTTTGATTTTTTTGTTTCTTTGTTATATTTTTTCAATAATACCAAAAAAATATCAATTCCCAATCATGCCTAGTTCAAATTGAATGTTCCATGTTTAAATAAGTATAGAAGAAACGGAGTTAGGTTCGAATCAAAGCATAAACGGTATACTACAATAAAACAAAAGTGTTTATTGTCATGAGAGATAATATAAATTATAATTATGGGAAAAAAAATAAGAAGAAAGAAATCGAATAAAAACGGATGTTAGAGTGATAGAAGAATGTGACAATAAACAATAAAATGTGAATTTAGTAAATTGTAAAAGAAAATAGGGAATATTGTTGGGTTTAGTTATCATATAAGAACGAAGTTTACACTTTTATAGATGATTTTATCTTTTAAAATCTATATATATTATAATTTTATATGATAAAATATAAAATTTTAAAAAATAAATCACCATCTAATAATGGTGTAAAACTCGTTATTATATGAAAACGGCTTTATAGCTTAACCAATATTAGTTAATATTTTAATATTTTGAATTTGGTAATCGTCGATTCTCATTTATTTCAAAACAAAGTCCTTAATTCAGTAAAGACAGCCAGAAAACATGTAGTACTTCAATATCACCATGTTAAACCCAACAACCGAATAAATTTCGACCTATCAGTCATTCAAATCCAAGTCAGCCTTGTTAAAATCCCAAAGAAAGAATATCAACCAGCACCAGCCACGTCATCGATTACAAGTAACTAAGACGGGGACGCCAGCAGGGAGATTAGCGCTATAAGTACAAACCAACGGGACACAGCTAGATTTCACTGTAAGTTCCCATACAAAAATGTGGGTGTCGTCGAGGGAAAACTAGCGTGTATGTGTCATACACGAGATTCGGTTTGCATGGGTGAAAGCGTACGCTAATTTGTTGCTATGGGTAGCTGTGTCGTTAAATGTTAGTTTTTTAATGGGTTTTTATGTAAACAGTTTAGATGATAAGGTTCGAATTGATTGGTAGTAGGCTAAAATCTTGTTAAATCCAACTATGCTGATATGAAATCTAAATATTGTTTTAGACATTTTTTTAATTATATAGGCTTTTACAACACCAGTTTTTCTTATTAATATGAATATTGTGTTATGTTTAAAGTTTTTTGCATTTTTTATTATATGTTTAAGGTTAACATTTGTTGTCAGAAAGTCAATAATTTTTAAAAAAGGTGAGTCGTTGAGGGGAAACCTGGCAGCTGTACAAACATCATACGAGATTTGGTTTGCTGTAGGTAAAGCGTTAAATCGATTTGATGCAGCAATGATTTACATAATGGGTGAGTGGTTGTTTTCTTAGTGAATTTTAGTTTGAATAAAAGTTTAATCATAGTCTTGGATCGAATCTTATTAATTCTTTACATCGCATAGGTATTTTAGATATTTTTTAAATTATGTAGGCCTTTAGCCAATTTTTTTACTATTAATTTGAATACTGCTTTATCTTCTAAAGTTTTTAATATTTTTTATTATGTGTTTCTATAACGTGTATTGTTAATTTAAATGATTTATTTATTAAAATATGGGTGTCCTTGAAACCTAGCGTGTAAGTATCATACGAGATTCAGTTTAGAGTGGTAAAGCGCTCAACAGTGGCAGCGTTCAGTCAACGAGACAGCATCATTTAGTCGGTGAGGATCATGCCTCACCTAAGGTATATGAATAATCATGGATTAGAGATTGTCTACTTCAAAGGTGAAAAATACAATAATTGTTTTAAATAATAACAATATCATTTTATTATTTTGTCGTGAAAATTACTTTATTTTTATATTCATATTTTCACAACAAAAGTGAAACGAGGGGAGGAATAGTTAAAATTATTATTATTATTATTTAACTTATATTGTTTTATATTACATCCCTGTGATGCTCAATTTTTTATTGGAAACTTATAATATGGAGCTTACTACAAGCCTAGGGGCAAATGGCCCTTTAAATTTTGGGCAAAAATTTTGTGTGCCCAAAATTTCGTATATTAATATTATTGTTTTTATTAATTTTATATTACAAAATTATAATATATATATTTTTTATTCCAATACGTAAGACTTACTGAGGCTAGTTGGCATTTGCCCCACCTAAGGTACATGTAATGAAAGTCAAATCATAATCACGGGTAAGAATAGTTTACATAATCGTTTGTATCACAATGCCCCATTCAAAATATTTTACATGATCCCGTGACTTAAGTTTTATAGAGTACAAATTTTTTACCATTTAAATCGTGCTTCAATTGCTAGTTAAAATTATTATTGAATTTAGAAAAAACAGTTTAAAGGGACAAATTCAAATTTTATCTATAAAATTAACTTTTTAACGAAAGTAACTTTAAAATGTCATATTTATAACATAAATACATGTGAAAGTGAAAAAAAATCAATTCCATAAACATTTTCCCCATGTATAACTAAATTATTAGGATATTTTGTTTAACAATGTGTCTTTGGGTTTTTGAAATTAATACATTTGCAAATATTTAGTAGAATTAATAGATTGTAAACCGTTATTCTTAAATCTATATATCTCTAAGTTATTAAAGTTTTATATAAGAGCTAATAAGTTAATTCGTTTTGAAGTGATATATACAAAATAATTTATTAATTTTAAGTTTATTTTTATTTCATTTTGTTTTTCATTATGTTTTTCTAGTTGACAGGATTTTTTGTTAAATAATTTTTTATTTTAAACAAATAAAATAGCAAAACAAATTTAACAATAGAAATAAAAACAATATTTCATTTAAAAATTATTTTAGGTAAATATATAATATTTCCGAATGATATATATATATATATATATATATATATATATATATATATATATATATATATGTATTTCAAAATTATTTATATATTTTCAAATAAGCACACTTATAATATTGTAGGAATCTCATATTAGTGATATGTTAAAATCTAATTTAAATTTTGCTAAAAAATAAAAAAGATGACATTTTTATTGCATAAAAATATGAGGCTTATTTGGAATAATTATAGAATAAACATTTCGTTTTAATTTTGAATAAGGAATATAAAAATAAAAAAAAGCTTTGATCTGTTTTTAATTTTTTAAAAGATAGGTGTGTTGTGAATGTTTTGAAAAACAGTCTTAAATTATTTCCATTAATAATAAAATATTTTGACTGATCTAAAAGCTGGCTATGTGAAAGCAAGCTGACCTGACAGGGCAGGAGTCCAACGTATTAACACGTTGATCGCTGGAGTCAACACAGTTATCTTCTGTGTGAGTGGGAAACACCTGGCGATAACACCACCACGGTAAACAGAGACACCCAATCGCGACTAAGAAAAACAATACCCCACGACGAGTAACCGCGCGTGAAGACACGCACACCAATTAGAAACAAGAAAGTGGCGGGATTACCTCCCGTAGTTTTCATTCGTTACGACGTCGTTTATCACACAAGATGCGCGTGGGTGCGTGGATGGAACCCTGACAGCAATCTGGAAGCTTATTGGTTGTTTAATTTGGAGCTGTAATTGTCTAGAGGAAGGCCCAGGATACAACAGGCTGAGAATCTGAAACGTGTCGGAGTTAGAAGATTTTGCCAGTACATCATAGTGCGGTGAGGAGTTTATGGATTAAACAGTTGGAACGATGGAGCGGAGCAGAGGATCAAGCCTGAACACATTTGGGTTGGCGCTGGTGGGGCGAACCAGAGAGGGTGGGGAGGTCTCTGGGGCTCTTCCATCATCTCCTCGTTGTTGCAATAAATAAGACGAATTCTAGAGAGAGAGAGAGAGAGGGTTCTAGAGAGAGAAAGAGTAATTTCTAGAGAGAGATGGACAGGAGTGAGCCGGAAGAGGAGGTGCAAGGGTCGAGGCTTGACTATGGAGAAGGTGGCGGCAGCGAAGCAGTTCATAGAGAACCACTACAGAACTCAGATGAAGACTATCCAAGAGCGGAAAGAGAGGTAAATCATGGAAAAGGACTGTTTGGTTTCCTAGAAAATGTTGGAAAATGGAAACAGTGTTAGATTTTTCACTGTTTCAGACCTAGGAGTAGGACGCAAGTCGGCTTGAATCTCGGTTTCTATTATGTTCTTTTGTTTTCTCTGCATCCAAATGGGGGCTTATTGAATCTGATCTAGCTGGATTGTGAATGCCTTGTTTTTAATTGGCGTATGTTACTGTTTGTGCAAATTGAAGGAGATTCGATTTTTCTGGTCATCGTTTTCTTTCTTCACCATAGTAGGCAAAAGGAGGTTGGTGGTGATGAAGCTGGACTTTAATTTGTTATTTGTTAGTCAATGCTAATTGTTTGCGGTCGTTTTGTTCCATTTAAGTCCGATAGTTGGAGTGATCCATATGTGACCATTTCACAAAACTATGGATTGAACAAAATCACATTCCTTAACAGGAAATCCCGTGTTGCAGTTCTGTGATCAGGACAGTTGTTTCTTGTCCGTAGGGTATATTCATGAAAACATGGTTGAAATTTGGTGCTATTTGACTGGCATTTTCATGTGCTTTTTGGATTTTGACAAAATCAATCCAATGTTGCCATCAAAGGAATAGAAGTACTTCTGGAATAATAATAATAAAGTATGCTCCAAACCCCCTGGAAGGAATTTATAGGATGTTACTCCAGTTAAGTAGCATGGAAGAAAAGTTGTGAGGATATAAGAAATTGCGGCACAGATTTCCTCCCTCCATGATTTATGACTTGGGAAATGATCACCTCAGCTCAGTTGAGCCCATTTCAACTTGGTTCCAGTTTCTTTTAGATTTTTCGATGTTTTTCGAGGCGGCCAAAATGGCATTAAAACCAGGTGTTCAAATTTCTACTGAGAGAATTCTATGTGAGATCCTGATTCAAAATTTACATTTATATCTTCTTAGGGCTTCCCTAATTTCTTAGAATTCTACCCTCTCTATAGTTGCTGTGTTTATGACTCTGTGGAAAGGAAATGGAAATATGGAATTGCCTTTTCTACTGCCCGGTGTCTCGGAAGATGAATTACTGTAACTGCTCGAAGTAATTGCATAAACTACACTAAGCACAAAAACAAGATATTTGAATTTAAATTAGTTTCTAAATATTTCTGATCAACCAAATAGAGCTTTAGGATTTGGGGTATTTACAAATTATTACTCTTTTCCTTTCCCATTCCCAGGAGCACATGTGCTGATAAAGTTTTTTATTATAAATTTGTACATATAAATTTATGCTAATATAAATTTGTTCTTAACTTGTTATAGTTTTGTTGATGCTATATTTTCTGACCTTCTTTATAGTTTTGATTGGTATATATCTAGAAGTGAGATGGTGGAATTACACTAATGTATTTCGTTGCCTTTTTGCTTTCACTGCAGGCGCTGGGTTTTAGAAGAAGATTGGCTTCCTCAGATGTGCCAAGGAGGAACAAATCCATTTGATAAAGGATTTAGAGCGGAAAGAAACAGAGTTTATGCGACTTAAGGAAGGCACAAAACATGTGTTAATGATTTCCCGACTCCTGACCATCATTGGTAGAAGGCTTTTGGCGAGTTAAGGATGTGCTGGAGTATTTACTTTAACTTTGTTAGAAATTACATGGATTGATCAGTATGGAATTGCAGTGAAATAGATGGAGATTGACTTGTGGATTTTGGGATATGCTTGGATAGTTTGAGCACTTTATTTTATCCATTTATTTTTAGTTTTATAAAAACACTGAACTGGGTACTCTTTGTACAATAGTATAGGTTCTTCCTAACAGAAATTCTTTACAAGATCTGCATTTAGGAAATTTGTGATTGGGATACAATACCATGTGCGAAACAAATTTCCTCTCAGATCCTGCTAGCCTATCTCTCTTTCCTGCTCTTTGTTTTGTGGATTTGGGTTTTCAGTAAGTGCCCAATGAGATGTTCTCAACCCAATTAAAGAAAGCCCTTGTAAGGGATCATGCGAAGAAGAAACTGTTCTAAGCCCAAGTGTAGATATTTTAAAGCTTAACAAATCTTGTTGTTAGCAAAAAAAAAAAGGAAATTAGGCTAGTTTTGGTGAAAAGTTTGATCATGGGTTGGATTAGATCCTCTGCCAGGAAAAAAGTATCAAAGCTGTGGTGGGCGGCCCCATTGTGTTTAATGTGGGCGATTTGGAAGGAGAGGAACAAAGTAGTTTTTGAAGATGTTGTTATATCCTTTGTTAGATTAAAGTCCTTTTTCATTAGGTCCCTGAGTTCTTGGGCTAGGTTGATTCCGGTGGATTGCTATCTTGTAAGAGGTCTTTTTCGCACTCTTTAGCTTGTTTGGTGGGCTGGTTGGTTTTTGTTCAGGCCCTCTTTTTTGTATAGGCTGTTTGGGCTCCCTTTGTATACACCCTGTATACACTTATTCAATTGTTCTTTTGGCTCCTTTTTTCTTGCTTAATATATTTTGCTCGTTTTTATGTATTAAAAAAATAGAGGAGCAATGAGGAAAAATAGTCCACATGTATGACAATGATAGACTTCCTGGTGATATAGTCTTTGAGTGACTAGAAATACCCTCTCTCCTTGTCTGATTCTCACACACACAAGCACATCCCATTATCTTTCTAAACATGAATTGCATATTTCATATTTATATCAATTCATATGATTGTGACACTCCATTAACAGCCCCTGCTGAGTCCTTTTTGAGTACCCCTGTATTTATTTATTTTCCCAAATAGTAATTGTGTACCAGCTGGTTATCCTTATTTTGTTTCTGGCTGCAGGTGCGTCTATGCCGGGAGAAGAAATCTGGAAACATTTATGCTATGAAAAAGTTGAAAAAATCTGAAATGGTTATGCGAGGACAGGTGAAATAGAACACAGTACCTTTTTTATTGATCCTGATCATGAAAGCTTCTTTTCAGTTTTTTTATCCAACTGTTAATTATATATTGTACCATGCATGCTAACTCTTTCCAGATTATTATTTCTATCAACTGTTTCTCAGATAAAAAAAAAGGGCTAGCTGAAAAAAAGAGTCCTTCAGCTCTAATCACTCATACTGACTGATACAATATCACTTTTGTGCTCCTAACAGAATTTCATGATGAACACCCCTGTTTAGTCCTTCATCCAGATCTTTGATGTGGGGATTAACTGAAAGGGCTGGCTACAAAATACATGATTTGACAGATTGAACTGAACCAAATTATCTGTCTCCCTAACCATGATTGGGAATCTCGTACATGGTGAGAGTTATATGATATTGTAAAGGTAACACCTAGAGGGGTGTTAATAGGTATTTAAACCCTTAACCCGAAAACAAGAACTTAAATTATTTAACTATTAACTATGTCTTTTTTATATTAGGGATACCCAAAAAGCAATCAGCATATAAAAGGTAGTTTGTTTACGTGGAAAAACAGTGTTTAAAAAAATCAAATTGGTGTTTGAATCGAAAAGGTTACCGATTTATGGTTTAATGATCGGATCGGTGATTAAACCATGGTTGAACTAGTAGCATCATAAATGTATTATTTTTATAAATTAAAACAAAAAATAATTGTAAAAAATATTGGAGGATGAGGTTACCATTGTGGTATTTTGTAGCTAAGTATTTGACAATTAAGGATGATGAAGGAGATGGTGACTTTTCCATTTATAAGGTTGGAATTGAAAATTTTATTAAAGAATTATACAATCACAATAAAGATTGGAGGATGAAGTTAGCTGATAGACAAATTAAGGAACCCTTTTAACTCTAGCTGAAAAATCAATCAAGGACAAATATGAAACTCCTTAAAGAAGCTTATCTACTCTTTGGCTGAAAACAGCTTCAGTTGTTTTCTCTGGCTATCCACCCATCTTACATTCTGTGTTGTGGGAAAATGTTCTCGATTGCCAAGGCCTCATCACAATGGCCCTTGTTTCAACTATCAAATCCAAAAAATAAAAAAATAAAAAATAAAAAATCACTCTCTACTATAGGTCCATCAAAGCCTCTTTGAGCCGCTTCCTTTTATCTTTCAAAAATGAATTAGCTTTATTTGCATATCAAGTGGGTGAAGATGAAGTTGATATCCATAGTACTATGAAATGCTCATAGGTTTAGTTTGCATGCCTTTTTTTTTTTTTGGGATTGGATGGTGTTGAGGACTTTTATGGTAGTTTAGCCTTGCATGTTCTTGGATTCCTCTAATACTTGACCACCCTATGTATCATATTGATATGGTTTACAGATGCACATTCCTGGTTGTCTCATAGCCAATCCTTGCTTGCCTAGTGAAATAGTAATAGTAGTAGTAGTACTAATGTTCATGGTTGGCTCACAGCCAATCCTTGCTTGTCTAGTGAAATAGTTCTAGTAGTAGTAACACTAATGTTTAGTTTCTACTAAGAGTACTGTGATTACTACTTTCTTTTACTCCTATAGTTTAGTTTTAGTGTTTTTTTTTTCTTTAAGGGTTAATTTGGGGTGATGAAACCTAGTTAAATAGTAATAGTAGAGGTACTACTACTGTTTGGTTTCTACTACTGCTACTATGTTTAGTTGGTGTTTTCTCTTGTTTTTAAGTCCAAGTACTGCTACCACTACTACTTTTATGTGTTTTATCTTTTTTATGTTCTGTGTTGCTGTACTCCTACGACTGTGGGTGGTTTTTTTTACTACTACTATTACTATTGCTACTACTCTGATGTTTTGCTTGTTTTTTTTTATATGTTTCCTATGTCAAGAGAAATACCACCATCACTGCTACTATGTTTAGTTTGGGTGTTTTTTTTTATGTTCCTATGTTTATATGTTTAGTTTGCATGCCTTTTTCTTTCTTCTGGTAACGTATCAAAAAAAATGTTTAGTTTGGTTGTTCTTTTACATTTCTATGTTGAGGTGCTTGTACTTTGTGTCATCTCGATGTAATTTATGTATTTATGTTAATAGCTATAAGATCCATCAGTTTAGTGGGAGGTCTTTGCAAGATCTTAACCAAAGTTTTGGCCAACAGAATCAAAAGGGTCATGAGTTTGATCATCTCCCAAGCTCAGAATGCCTTTGTCGAAGGACGACAAATCCTCGACATAGTTTTAATTGCTAATGAGGCAGTGGACTCAATTTTGAGAGAAAGAGAGCGGATTTGCTTTGTAAATTGGATATAGAAAAGGCTTATGACCACATTAGCTGGGACTTCCTGTTCCAGATTCTGGAGAAAATGGGCTTGGCAGAAAATGGATTAGTTGGATTAAGTAGTGCATATCCACAACCACTTTCTCAGTTCTTTTCAATGGCTCTCCTATGGAAGCTCAACCAGGAGTTCTAGGGCTTGAGGCAGGGATTCCTTTCCCCTATCTTTTTTGTGATTGGAATGGAAGATAAGAAATTTTGTTTAACTAAAGCGTCTTTGTGGAAGAGCAATTTTATATTAAATTTGCAAGTTTGTGGGTAGGGGTGGAGGGAAGCTGATCATCTCCCATCTTTTGTATGCAGATGACATTGTTATGTTCTGTGATGCAAATCTAGAGCAATTGATTTATCTAGGTTGGACCGTAATGTGGTTTGAAGCCTTCTTTATGCTAAGTGCTGGCCAGGCAGATTTATGTGAGGCGGGGTTAGTAATGTGGAGACACTAGCTGCTAAACTTGGGTGTGGCGTTGGTTCTCTACCCACCACATACTTGGGTCTTCTACTTGGGGCTCCTCACAAGTCGGTAGGGGCTTGGGACTCTATTGAAGAAAGATTCAGAAAGAGGTTGGCTTCTTGGAAGAGACAATACATCTCCAAGGGCGGAGATTGGCGTTGATTCAGAGCACTTTGTCTAGTCTCCCTATTTATTTCCTCTCCCTGTTTTGGATACCAAAGTTGGTTTGTGCTAGATTGGAAAAGATCCAGAGAGATTTCCTTTGGGGAGGCGGAAATTTAGAGTGAAAGCCGCATCTTGTCAATTGGAATACAATCTGTTATGAGAGGAAAATAGGAGGTTTAGGGGTGAGAAGCCTTTCCAAGTTTAATCAAGCTTTGCTTTGCAAGTGGACCCGGGGGTTTGCTAATGAGAGGGAACCTCTTTGGAGAAGGGCGATCAGTAGGAAATACGGAGAATTGGTAGGGGGGTGGAACACAGGGTGGTTATGGCATTGGTCTTTGGAAAGACATTAGAAAAGACTGGCATACCTTATCCTAAAATGCTGTCTTTTCCTTAGGAGACGGTAGGAGATTGCGGTTTTGGAAAGATATTTGGTGTGGGGAGGTAGCTCTGAGCAACCCTTTTCCCAACCTGTTTAACATGGCAGTTCATAAAGAGGCTATGGTAACATACGTTTGGGATTTTTCAAGGGTGAAAGAAATTTGGTCCCGGTTTGATAGAGATTTTAATGGCTGGGAGATGGAGAGGTGGAAAGGCTCCTTCATCTTCTCCATAGAATAAAAATCATGTCTTACCAAGAGGACCAGTTGCTGTTGAAGGTTTCTGGAATCCTATTGTTCCCCCCAAGATAGGTTTTTTTGCATGGGAAGCGTCTTGGGGTGAGGTGCTTACTCTTAACCAGCTTAAGCGAAGAGGGGTAACTCTTGCAAATAGGTGTTTTCTTTGCGAATAGGAAGAGGAATCCATAGACCATTCACGCTTCCATTGCCCAAGAGCTAAGATGCTATGGGAGCTTTAGCCATTGTTGGCTCAAGTTTGGTCTTCCCTCGAATGGTCTGCCAAACCCTCCTTGCTTGGCAAAGCGCTAATGTTGGCAAAAAATGCAAGAGAATTTGGATGGCAGCACCTGTTTGCTTATTTTGGACCGTATGGCAAGTAAGAAATAGGGCGGCTTTTGAGGACGTAGCCCCCTCTGCTCATAGAATGAAAGTTACTTTTTTTATGTACCTTGTGGTCTTGGGCAAATTTGTATATGATTTTTTGGCGTGGTTGGGGTATAGGTGAGTTAGAGGGTTTTTTTTGTTGGGTTCCCTTTTTGTATACCTCTAGTGTAGTCTTTGGGAGCCTCTTTGCTCTTTTTTTGGTCAATATATTGCTTTTTACCGATAAAAAAAAAAAAAAAAAAAATGATGGATTTATGTTAATGGTTGGGTCTACTGCAACTGCTTTGTTTATGTTTCTATATCAAGGACATCTATGGGATTTCGGCCTTGCATTTTGTATGAGTGTATTATAATTTGCAAATTTATATCCATAGTTGTTTATGCTACTACTATTCCTACCACTATATATTGCAACTGCTACTACATCCTACTACTACTTCCTATTGAGGACTTCTCTGGGACTTCGGCCTGGCACTTTGTATAATCCCAATATGATTTCCAGCATTATATTCATGTCCAGCCACTGCCACTACTAACATATTGAGGACTTCAATGGGACTTTGACCTTGCAATTTAATACCATATTGGTTGTTGGCTGTACTACCAGACTACCACTACTATATCGTGCTACTATTATATTGATATCCTTCATAGACACATTGCAGCATTGTTTTTTTTTTCTTTTAATTATTTCTCATGATGTCATGATGAATGTCATGACTGCTAGCGCACTGACTCACTTGGATGACTTAGTATTCTTATGATATGCTTTTGACTGTTGAATTATTTAGGTGGCGTTTATTTTTTTGGCTTTTTGCTGAAAGCAATTTGCTTTCAGTATTCAGCTTGTTTGTTTGTTTGTTTGTTTGTTTTTTATAGATGCATTCAGTCTGTTTGTATTTTAACTTTTTCATGACTTATTGTTGAATTTTTTGGCTAAATATAAAAAGGCAAAATATTTGGCTGCACTTTTTAGAATGCTTTTGAATGTTTTCTATAAAAGAAAAACTAGATATTCAAATATGAGAAAATCATATATGAATCTTTCATGATCGGTTTCATTCTAATTAAAAAAAAGCATATGTATTTTAAAATTTTTATTTAAAAATTTATTTTTCTTAAAAGTTAGATAAAAATTAAAAGATTGATTTTTATAGAAAAAACAAACAACTAAATACTTAATTATATTAAGCACTATTAAGAACAAAAGTTATATTTAGTATTAAATAAAAAAACATAAGCCACTTTAGTTAGTTTATTTGATGGCAAGTGATATTTTAGGATCTTTATGGCTTGTAGGCAAGCAGCTGGTTGCTGCTACTTATTGACTATACTTGCATTGCAGGTATAAGATGAAGTCCTGTAGTGATTTTGTAATAACGTTTGTTACCAGTCTTAATATCCTCGTAGATATCTCAAGTTAATCACAAATTATTTGTCTGTTAATTCTGTGTCAAAACACATTCTCGAAGTATCACCATCCTAGGTGAACATGAATTGATGGGAAATTGAGTTGCGATCACTGGTGACCACTGCTCGACCGAGGTCCAGGTTACCTGCATCCGACGTGGATATATCTGGTGTGTTATAATGAGACTCATGTGATCAGATATCTGTCTAAAGTCGCAAATACATTATCTGATTGTCCTGTGAGGTCAGGTCATGACATAACTATTCATGGGTTGTGGTAGCTGTCAGTCCAAATCTAAAACAAAATCTAATTTAGGTGTGTGTGTGCTTGTGTGAGTGAGTATACCTGTTGAGTACATCATCTCATTAGGGATATAAAACTGTTAATACTACTTTGACTAAATATACATGACTCTCAGATTTTGGCCTTTGTAAGCCTCTTGATTGTAGAACCTTGTCTGCACTGAAGGAGGATGAGGTCATGGATGATGAGAATTCTAAGGAGTCTATGGATATTGATGGAGGCTTCCCTGATGCAGATAATAGAAGTAGTTGGAGAAGTCCTCGTGAGCAGCTTCAGCATTGGCAGATGAACAGGAGGAAGCTGGTATGCAAATTGTCTTACATATATCTGTATGCTTCTCCGAATTATGTTTCTAACAAAAAATAATGGCTCAAACATTGAAGTGCTTGAAAGCTTCTCTATTATTGGCCAATGTGTTTGTTTGTTTTGTTTTGTATTTATTTTGGATGAAATATTTGGGTAAACTTGAAAGATAAGAATGATTTTGTGGATAATGTGTAACAGGTACCTAACATGATGATCATAAATAACTGCCTGCTAGTATATCTATCCAAAGCAAGAAAAGTATGTTTTTAGATAACAAAGAAATGCATTTATACCTTTTTGAAGGTGGCCAGCTAATGTGCTACCAACAATGATGCTCAGAGCCATGCACATACAGAAACAATTTATATATTTTTCTCATAATCTTTTCTTAATTAATTCTTTCTCTAGCCTCTCATCAATCCATTTATTTTATGCTCTGATCGTTCTTCTTTTGCTTCTTATTCATCTTATAAGCTATGGGAAGATAGAAAGAAAGCTAGTCGATAAACAAAACCAATAGAATAAAATGAAACAAGACACTTATAAACTTTAATCATCTCTAGGCTAAGGAATAATTTAAAGATTAAAGACAAATTAAAGTGTTGAATGCTCCCCCTCTGCTAAAGTTGCGCTATGATCGATCCTAGAAGGTGCAATTTGGGTTCCAAATGTATTCTATTTGCTTGGTTGGTAGTGATATATGTTCATCACTTTCATTATGGGTATGTACCATCTTGTACAAAGTTGAGGTCTTGTACTCATAACTTACTACAAAACCATCGAATTATTTCCTCAATTCCTATGTTTCTGGAAACCCAAAGTATTACATCAACAATTCCAATTTATGCTATTTGCTTCAATATTTTATAATACTATGCACCCTTTAGATATGGCTTTTTGGTAATTTTCTCTAAAGTTTCTCTAGTCCATGCATATGCATGTAAATATTACTAGGAGTCTTGTTAAATGTTCCAAGTTTTCTTCCTTGCATGGTGGAGATGGATACAAAACCACTCTGCTTGATTAATGCATTGAGCTGTAACTGGTGAGATCTTAAAGTCGTTTTATACTGATACTGTTCTTTCTTATATTTTTTATATAAGGCATTTTCAACAGTGGGGACACCTGACTACATTGCTCCTGAAGTATTATTGAAGAAGGGATATGGAATGGAATGTGACTGGTTAGTTTGTCATGGTTATTTTCCTCTAATTTGTATTTCTATGTTTCACTATCTTGTTTTTACCTCATCTCCCTTCTCTCAACTTTGTTGAGCCTAGTAGCCTGGTGAAGCATGCAAATTTCTAATTAATCCTCATCGCAATGGATGAGAAACTGTTTTATTGAAACCACAATTTTGGTCAGACGGACTGTAAATTTAAGATTAAGCTGTTGTTTTTATTTCCTTGCTACAAATTCTATAACTGAAAAGAATAGTTGGAACTACAACATTCATATGCAATCCTACATGTGTCTTTTGCATGCACTAAATAAATAATTAACAAATGGTGCACATCAAGGGGGTGGATCAAGATGTAATGATTATAATTATATTAATCTTACAACAATTGCACAGTTTGAGCTGCAT
The DNA here is from genome assembly GCA_016808115.1 of Tetrastigma voinierianum. Classification (NCBI taxonomy): domain Eukaryota; kingdom Viridiplantae; phylum Streptophyta; class Magnoliopsida; order Vitales; family Vitaceae; genus Tetrastigma; species Tetrastigma voinierianum. The sequence goes on along the minus strand of JAEQBH010004303.1, from coordinate 235,830 downwards.
TAAAACTACCATTACCTATCCTTGTGCTGGCTACAATTTAACCATATAAAAGTAACAATATTTATAAAATACAGTATCCTATTATTTTCAAGAGCAACCTGTGTGAAGGAATCTCTTTCCAAACAGCTGGCCAACTAATAGCTTGATTTAGCTTCTAATTTGTGTAGTTTCTTTTGTAAGAAACCAGGAGTGCAGCATGCATCATTGTCTTTTCCTTATCTTAGTTATTCCTCTTGTTTCATTTCTATCCACTTTTGCTATAGTTTCCAGCTAATAAGATTCATACTTCTTTCTCCCTATGGGAGTGAACATGACTCTTCTCTCATCTTTCCAATCATTTTTTTTCTTTACTCCTAGTTCTGCAATTGTGGTGACATTGGTATCAAGAACATCTACATGAGATATTATGAAAATTTTTGTTTCAACACAAATTAAATTGAGAAATTTGGTTTCCTTCATAAGAATATAAATTAATTGTATCTTTCTTTACTTGTTTTCTTATCTACTTGCCTTACAGGTGGTCACTAGGTGCAATAATGTATGAAATGCTTGTTGGTTATCCTCCATTTTATTCAGATGACCCCATGACCACATGCAGAAAGGTACCAAACTTTTATATGTTCGTTAATAATTCCTCTTAAGATGTTCCAATTAATCTTTGATATTCATTCATGTTCTGCTTAGTCTTAATTTGCCAAAACCTCCTAGTTGGGTCCCTTTGAGTGGATGCAGATTCTTTTTTTTCCCCCTGATGCCTTTGTCAAAAGCGGTCGCAGATTGTTCATTGGAAAATGGCATCCCTAAAATTTCCGGAAGATCCAAAATTATCCCCTGAAGCGAAGGATCTCATTTATAGGTTGCTTTGTGATGTTGAACATAGGCTAGGTACTGGAGGGGTGAGCCAAATCAAAGTAAGGGTTTTGGATCTCTCTGAAACAATCTCTTTCCTTCCAACTTGCTGTTATTCCCAATGTTCATTGCAATTGCTTTGTATCAGACTCATCCTTGGTTCAAGGATGTTGTATGGGATAAACTCTATGAGATGGCTGCTGCATTTAAACCAGAAGTCAACGGGGAGCTAGATACTCAGAACTTTATGAAGTTTGATGAAGTACTTAACTGGACTCATTCCTTTATCGTGGTTGTTGTTTCTATTGTTGTTATATTATCATCATCATTGGTCACCACCATCATCATAAATGTTGTTTTCAGATTCAAATTTGCCTTCTATAAAACTCTTTTTAAGGGTCTCTCCATATAAAGCCTGTGGGCTTCATTTTATCTTTCTGCAAATGACGATGCCTCTGAATTACCTTCACTCATGGTTGAATTTTTCTGTATTTGTCATTAGCTGGATCCTCCAACACAGACAAGAAGTGGCTCAGGACCCTCCCGGAAGGTTTGTAACTACTCATGCCAATAAAAAATTGATATAGCGATGGAATGTACTAATATATGTCATTTGTTGCATTGACAAAACTATATTTTCTTATAGGCCATTTCCATATATGGATGAAATTAGTTTGGAGCACATTTGCCTTTCAAAAGCGTCTGCTCTGACTTAAAACAAATAAATAAAAAAGTACATTACCTATTAGGCTATTTGATAGAATTTTATGTCCAGAGTCCTATTAAAGGAAAAAAAAAAAAAAAAGAATTTTAGGTCCAGAGTGTTTCTCAGTAGCAAGGTTGAGTTGTCTGTGCATAATTATGGAAGCATCTGAAATACAAGTGGTTGAAGAAAATGAACAAACCTTTGCCCAGCCTTGGAAAGGGGAAAAACATGTGTTTTTTTTTTTTTTAAGGTTTGAATGGAACCTGCATACATGCTTCTGTTTATGTGATTAGGTCAAACAAACTATATCAAAAGAACAGGTGTGATAAGTGAAAATTATGCCCACCAAGAAGCCTGACTCAAGCCGGCAAAGTTGGGGTAGGTTTTAGGATGTTTCAAGTTTAAATCATAATGGTGAAAAAAAAAAAAAAAAAAAAATTCCTTATCAGAGAAAAAAAAAAACAGTGAAAATTATATAATTGGCTTTTGATGTTGACACCTATTTCGAAAAAAATAAAATAAAATTATCATTTCTAGAAAATGAATTTCTATTTATTGCTTAAAAAAGCACTGAAAAATATAATAAACTGTGATTTGCTGTTATAACTCCTGAGAATTATAGTTCAATAAATTTTAATAAACTACTAGGGATTACATGTCCCACAGTTTGAACCTGGTTATCCTTTCATTATTGGACTTTCATTGACTTTTAAGGGAAATTCTTATTATCTTTATGCATCATGCTTCACATTGAACTTACATGTCCCACATTTGGACCTGGTTATTCTTTCATTGTTGGACTTTCGTTGACTCCTGGGGAAATTCTTTTCATCGTCCTTCTTATCATTGTTGTACATACATGTTTGGAATTAGGTTCATCCATTCTCTGTGTAAAATCCTTTTTCAGTTACCTATAATTCTCTCATACTTCATTATTTCCGATGTTATAGCATCCTAAATGGATCATTTTGATACAAGTTTTCTGTTCTATTTCCTCAGTATTAACCTGACCTCCTATTCCTGCATAATCCAACAATTTCGACAGTGCTGGAGTTCTTAGGTTTGATATGTTCTCTACTATTGTGTTTCTTTTTTCACGACAGATGCTAACTCCTAAAGATTTGAGTTTCGTTGGCTATACATACAAGAACTTTGAAGCTATCAAGGGGCTTCGCCCTTCTTCCGGTATGCAATTTTGAGCAATTGGAGTTCTATCTTTCATATTTTCAGGCTAAGAATTTAGTTTCATTCTTCTGATGAAAAAGGAAAAAGGAAATAGTTTAATTCTATTTATCCCCATGCACATGTTCCTCTCTTGCTGGACAATTGGAAGTGTTTGTTCATTTATCACCTACTTACTGTTTTGCTTTACCTATTTGAATATATATATATATTATAGGTAAAAAAATTTTCCTTTTTTTCATTCTTTGAGCCATTGGGACTCGAACCTGGTCCTCTCCTTATACCCACCCCAACCCTTAACCACAGAGCCTGGCCTCAGTGGCACCTATTTGAATATGAGCATAAAAATGATGGCAGTTTTACGAGTATTGCAAAAAAATTGGTTGTCAAAGCAACAAACGACATGAAGTCGGATTTTCATTTTCATACATATGTTTGAAAGATGAATGCTGCCTTCAGATCTTGCTTTTCCTCTGCTGGATGAGAAGCATTGTACAACTGAATCCTTGGAACCAACAAATACAGCCTGGAAATGATGGGCCTGTTTGGTTCATATTTTTTAAAACTGTTCTTGAGAACAGTTTTTGAAAATACAGGGATGATGTTCTCTGATAAATGTTCTTGTTATCTGAATTTAGGGTATGTTTGGTTCCTGTTTTTGAAAACTCATTTCTATTCTCAAAAACAAGGAGGATAAGGAAAATAGGGAAAACACGTTTGGTTACCAGTTTTTTGTTTTGAAAAACACAGAGAACACAAAAACACTAACTTCAGAGAACAAGAACTGTTTTCAGATAACACCATTTTGATGTTTTCTGTGTTTTAAAAAATTGTAACCAAATAGGCCCATAATGGTTTTTGTGTTTTTCAGAACAAAAAAAAATCTGGAAACCAAACGTGTTTTCTGTTTTGAGAACAGAAAACAGTTTTAAAAAACATGAATCAAACAAACCCATCAATGAGACAGAACAGGAGTCTGTTTTTATCTTTTCTCTTATGTGTGATTGAGTAGAGTGGAAGAAAATTTTGATAATTCGATGCCCTATATTTGAGATGGTAAAATTTCTATTATATGGCCCTTTGATAGGATGATAACCTTGCTTCCTAAATATCTAAAAATTGACTTGCATAATTGCTGACCCCACTGAATTAAACAAACAATAATGTAGCTACTCTCTGTCTATGCATTCATAACAATTGAGTGTTTTTTTTATAAGAAAAACCAGAACAAATGACCCTCCACATATGATTAGATAGAGGCTCACAATAATCTTCAAAACTAATGTTAGTAACATCCTTAGCGAAATTAGACAACCAAAATTTTGAATTTGTAATACCAATACCTTTTTTTTGCCAAACAATCAGTAATTCTATTCGCTTCTCTATAAACACTCATAAATGTTCATATCGTAAGATAACTTTCAAATATCCTCCATTAATAACATAATAGAACTAGGGATATTAATCCTTCTATTATAACAATTAGTGTTTTTTTATAGGAAAAAACTACGAACAAATGACCCTACTACATATGATTAGACAGAGACCCACAGTAATCTTCCAAACTAATGTTAGTAACATCCTTAGGGAAATTAGACAACCGAATTTTTGAATCCATAGCATCAATACCTTTTTATGCCAAACAATCGACAGTTCTATTTGTTTCTCTAGACTCGTAAATGTTCATATCATAAGATAACTTCCAAATATCCTCTTCTATTAATAACGTAATAGAACTAGAGATTTTAATTAATCCTTTTATTATAACAATCGAGTGTTGTCGATCATTCATATGTTTTCTTTTGCAGGTGATGGTAGAGCAGATTATAGTACTAGGCAGCAGCAGACAGCAGACGACGATACAGATGTGCAGATGCTTGGTCCTCCACCAGGTGATCCAATGTCACCATAATGTAGGAAGAAGAAGAAGGAGGAGAGGAAGAAAGTAGTAACAGGTGATGTAGATGGTGTAGTGCAAGCCTATTTATTGATTCATATTGCTTGCCCAAATCTGCATTTCCTGTTGAGATATGGTCGCCGTTCGTTCTGCCTCGAACCGCCATCCGAACTGTACAGCAGAAGTATTTCAGATTTTTCATGGAAAACCCGACGAGCTGTGGATCATCATCATCAACTGGTAGGGAAAAAAGTTAAAAAAACTGAAAACTGTTTCAGTAGAAAGAAGAAGAAAAAGGTTTTTTTGTGCATTAGAATTTTTTAGCTATAGAGAATATGTGGGGAAACTCAAAAAGCCCTGGCTGCCCAGGTTGGCAGTGAGGAAACTATGGCCTTCTCTTGTGGCAGTTTATGTTTTTTAGTTTTACCAACATACTAAAAATAACACTAGCGACTATACCATTTTTTGGCCTTTATTATCCCCGCCTGTTGTTGTGTGTATGCTTTTCTATGGGAGAAGAAGAAACATACTTTTTTACCTGTTTAAAAAAATTTGAGGAATAATCTCTATATGTGGAAATATTTTGCCTCAAACTTTTGTTGTGATGGTTATTTCTAATGCCTGGTTTTTTTTTCATTGCTTATCATGTTTCGGTATAAATTTCTTGTTTTCTTATGTTTCAAAATATTAACTTATAAATGTTCTGGTTCTGATCAAACTAAAAACTGTTGTTGATCTTATTTTTCAAAAGAAAAATGCGAATGTATCATAATTAGGGTTGTCATTGAGTTGAGACAAATTGATATAGAGCCAAGCTCGGGCTCTATTAAAAAACTTAAAGCTCGAACTTGATTGAGCTTTTTTTAGATGTTTGAAACTCGACTTGAAAAATAGTCGAGTTACTCAAACAAGACAAAACTTGAATCAATTTAAAAATTGATAAATAATTTTAATCCAATGTGACCCGATTTGAAATCAACTTGAGTTCAATTTGATCAATGATTAATAAATAATGTTTAAATAAATTTAAACTTATGATACGATTAATAAATTATAAATAATAAAGTTTGATTAAGCTGGCAAGGAACTTGAGTAGGTTATTATGATACTCGGACTCAGCAATTTGAGTAGGTTATTATGATACTCAATTGGTGTATTATGATACTTGAAATCAACTTAATAAGCTACTTTAGGTTAATTCGATTAACTCTATTGATACTCAAGCTTGATTCAATTAACTCTGATGATACTCGAGCTCGATTTAGTGAAGCTACTTAAGCTTGACTCAACAAGGTACTCGAGCTTGACTCAATTAATTTCAAGTCGAATTCAAGTATTCCACGAATCGAACTCGAATAGCTTATGAGTCACTTGAGTCATTTACACCCCTAATCATAAATTCGTAATGAACCTATTTAAAATACAAATAATAAGTTCAAGGTACAAGGATGAAATGAAAACAATCCCTAGGGTACAAACATAACCAAAAAAAAATTGTAGAGGTGACAACAATGTGATAGCCCAACCTAAAGAAATGCGCAATTATTCCAATTTTGTTCAATGAAACGTAGATAAACACAAAAAAAAAAGAAAAAAGAATGCAAATAATAATTTCACAACTTATATATTTCAACAAAAATAATAGTCTCGACTCTTGAGGATAACATAACAAAACTGGTCAATCTTACAAATAAAACCGATTATACTAAATCAAACCAACATATAGGATCACCGAAGAAACTAAACCACCAAAACCCAGAATACCAAGCACAATCGAAACTGAATGGAAAAAAAAAATATCAAACACCATGGCTCCACGACTAATGATGATAGATCGAAGGATGAAACTATTGCTCAAACCGCAGTTCCAACCGATTTCATCAAATGAAATCATGAAAATCTCAATCATCCTATTTATCCGATTCCGGCTTTTCCTGCTGAGTACTTTCATCCTTTTCAGGGGTTGCTGCTGCTTCCTTGGTTCCCTCTTTGTCTTTGCTTCCCCCTACATTCAACTTCTCTAAGAGGTTGGTAGCAGATTTGGTCTCTTCGCTCTCTTCACCCTCTTCAACCTTCTTTTCTAGAGATTCAGCAATCTCTTCAATTTTTTCCCGGAAAGTTTTGCAGTCTGAAATGAAAAACATAGTTATAATGACTACTACCAATCCATTTGCTAACATAGCCAAATAAAAGGGAGAAAAAAAAATAGTTGATTAGCATTAAAGTAGTTCATAAGCATCCCTCTAATGGCATTACGGTTTTATAAACTCCATTGGGGACGGTTGTGGCAACCACATTTATGGGATAAATCCCAAGAATTTAAGGCATTATAAGTTGGCAGTTTAACATAGTATTAGAGCTCATCACATTAAGGCTTTAGAAAAATCGGAAACTCCATTAATTTGTCGCTGTAATAGTTCAACACATATTCCATGAAACTCATATTTTATCAACTCACATCAAGTGAACTTTGAGATCCAAAAAGAAAAGTTAGTTTTGGTTAATAAATAAAAATTTACAGATAACAACTATCATATTGCCACATATCACAATGGAATGAGGTCTTAAGAACTGGCGTAAAGATTTCATGGATAGTAGTGTTGAATTTTTTTTGGATTGAGAGTTAAGAACAAACAGCATACTAAGAATCTCATTACAGGAGGAAGAGATCATAGATGATCCATTTTTTTTCTGATGGAAAATGGAAAAGTAAAAAATAGAAGGAAAAGAGATGTCCAAAAGAGATAATAAGTAAGGTAAGCCTCCCATTAAGATTGTATGATTTACTAAGCAATATTATTGAAGAGCCGCTACAACATGAACCCGACGGAGTGGTTTACTTCCCGAGAAAAGAAAGTAATTTTCTTCGTTTTGAAAGGTGCAAAGATGTCATCACCATACAAAATTGAATGACTTGTTATGAATATGAAAGGAGGATTCATGGAGAAAACATTAAGTAATTTGGAGTCTAGGTTTTGTAGTTTGTACAATGCCATATTTTTCAATGCACGTAGTCAGCAACTACGGTTTTAAATTAAAAAATTCAAACCATAGTCGCCAACTATGGTTTTGATGACATGTTTCTTTCACGTGGCAGAAAGCCGCGCTGGATTTGGGCATTTCTCAAAGTATACTACATTCAGTTATTTTGTTTCCAAAAGAACTATTGAGATGACCCGATATCTTCGTCAACTTCTGTTAAAACTAAAGTTTAGGATGACCAAGAAGCCTATTCAACATGCTTTCTCATGGAACGCATTCAATTTCACTAAGAGATCCCAAATACCCGGCGTTGAAAATCCAAAATAACTGAAACACTGCTATAATTATTAAAGAAAGCAATCCCGGATAGAGAAAAACTATATTTAATCCTATTTGAATTCACTGTTGGAAATTAAAATAGAATAAACCCAAGATCTTCATCAACTACACAAAACTAGTTTAGGACTGTCAAGCCTAATCAACATGCTTTCTCATGGAACGCATTCAATTTCTCTAAGAATTCCCCCAATACCTGGCATTAAAAATTCAAGAATAACTCGAAACATACTTCTAATTATTAACAAAAACAATGCAGGATAGAGAAAAACTATATTTAATCCCATATAAAAGCCAGTGGAACTAGAACTCACTCTCAACAGAAGCGAATCGAATGCAAAAAAGCTCTTCCTTCAATTCTCCATCGGAGAAATCAGTGGCGTGCCAAACACAAGATTTGTCATTCCCGGTATGTTCTTGTACAGAAGTAGAAGCAAGCACTGCAACATAACAACTCACCCATAATTAAGATCAATTTGAAGAGAAAGCATACAAAATCATACAGAGACTCCCAACATGGCATTGAATTAGTATAGAAACTTCGAATCCATAGAACCAATTCCAAAGCAAAAATAGAAATAAGAGCATACCGAGATGGTTAGCACAGATCTTAAGGGTCTTGGATTGGCGCATCACAAGCCTAACCTTTTGGGTTTCTTTGTGTTTAAGAAGCTTCACAGTCCCAACACCCCTCTCTTTCCATTGGTTTCCTTCTTTGTCAAATCTGTAAAGCTTGCATTTCCTGCAATGACAATGATGACTCCGTAATTGAATCGTAGGACTTTATAAAGCATGTTTGTTTGGCGAGAAAGTGAGAAAAACAGCTTAGTCCTGATTTCACTCTCCCGAAAACAAAGTTTCTACTTCATTTCTCATTCCAAGGACAACCAAACAATTGCAAGTGCAGGAACAAGTCTTAGAACTTCCCGACAAATTTAAAAAAAATTTATATCTTCCGCTATTTAATTGCCCTAAAAACAAACTTTCCCTAACAAAATTCAAAGGCCCCAATTTCGGTATCTACTTCTCTTAGCCTTAGGATCCAAGAAAAAAAAAATGATAGAAAGAAAACACCTACAGATCGAGGAGAATGTCTTCGTCTTCTTCGCCGGTGGAGACAGCGACCTCTTGGATTTGACGATCGGGCGACCTCTGCTCCAGTGTCCTCGTCCTCCGCCGCCGCTGCCGCTCCGACGGTCTCCTCTTCTTCTTGTTTGCTGTGCTCTGACTGGTCAGCACTCGACATGGCTAGTGGATCGAGTCGGAAAAATCAGGGAGGAAGAATTGAGGCGGTTTGATGGAGAAGAAAAGCAAATGCGGGTCTAGGGTTTTAGGGCTAGGGTTTTGTAGAGCATTTTCTATTTCCAGTGAAGTGGTATGGTTGGATCTCGACCGTTTGATGGAGAGATTGGTCTTCAAGAAAACAGATGATGAGAGGATGATAAATGGTTAAAAAGTAATGAATCAGTTGGTAGAAGCACTGTGCGTAATAATGATATGGAACAGATATTTTGGTGAGCTTGAACGGCGTGGCGTAGAATGACGAGTGACAGTTTTACATTTATCCATAAATTCGTGACATTGTAAGGTAATTATTTTAAAGTACCACATTGTTATTAAAAAGTTTATTAGTTTTTATTTTTAATAAGTAAACATTTTTAGTTTTTATATGATAATTATACAACAATAAGTTTGCTAATAAATCGGTTTGGCTGAAATTAAATAAATAAATAAAATAAATAAATAGTTGAAACTATTTCTAGTTTATCAATATTTATTTATTGATAAATAAAAGTTTATAATATTTATTTATTTATAACTCTACTAGTAGCCTTATTTACAGTAGTCGCATCGACGGCGAAAACTTAATAATAATAATAATAATAATAATATTTACGATATTTTATTTGAATATATATATATATATACATAATAATAATATTATTATTATATCTTTAGAAGGATAGTTATATGTCTAGTTTATCTTTGAATAAAATAATAATCAAATTTTTAGGAATTTAGACTTGGATCTAAATTTTGATCTCAAAAATGCCTCTGCGCTTGAGCTCAGTGCTTTATTAATAAATTTTAACTTGTAATTCTCTTATATTGCTTTTTACTTTATTAATATATTAATTATTTAGAATGTCCGACATTCTGCGGCTTGAATTTCTTTGCCCTTGACATTTGGTAAGAAGTGTTATCTTGGATTACGGATCTTTGCGAAATCGGCTTGGATCTTATGAATTTGGGAAATGCTATCGAAAGAAGGAAATGTCGCGTCGTGAGGATCGCGCCAAGGCGCCATTTTGTTCAGCGAAATCGTATTGATCTGAGTTTGAAAAGTGAATATCTTCTGGTTAAAGATCGAATTGATCATACGGAATAATTTGAAAGAGCGATATGACCATCGAACCGTAATACTTCAAAAGCTAGTTATGATTAAGACGTTTAAGATTAGTTTTTAAGTCGATCGTTGACTTCTGACTCGGTATTTTGAAAATTAGCTCTGGAGTTGCAATTATGTGGAGAAAAAGGTAGAACACGATGGGCGTCTCGAAAACATCTTGCAACATGCCTCTAACATGCTCTACTTGTGACAATATATAGGAAGCGTCGTTTCTGGGATATTCGAGTTAATTCTGTACCTCCCTTGTAGGCGAGCAAAATAACGGCTGTTATTAAAAAATCATCAATCTCGTCCCTCTTGGGTGGTATCATTGCACGAAGTAATCTTCTCATCGATTTATTAAGTAAACATGGATGAGGCGTGGATATCGGTATGGCGAGTAGGGCGTGGAGTCGTGACCGTACCAGTCGGTGGTAGGTAATTAAACATAACTCTTGGAATCGAGGAAATTTTTAATCGTCTCAAAGAAATAAGAAAAACAAGCTAACAGCGGGAAGTTGGCTCATTAGGAGGCGTTAAATGGAAAGGCAGCAGGGACCGCGTAACAGCAAGCATATGGCTGAGTGTTTGTAGATGTGGAATGAAGGTCATTGGTCGTACTTGTCGATGCAGCCGGCTTGTTGGTTGATGCTGTCGAGGCCTCCATTAAAGGAAGAACAAGCAAATTGAGACAAATTTTATTGATGTGATGACATAATGAATTTTAATGGCCGCAAATCAAGTCTCTCCCGAGAAGATGTGACAGTATTAAAATTCTTTGATGATGAGAGTCTCTTGGTCTTTAACTAATTTTGATATTACGATTTCTTTGAGGATCAGTGAAAATACAAACGACAGTTAGTGTGGTGGCAATGTTTGCTATGATTGGCGATAAGACTATTATATTACTTTTCTTATGTTATTTATCCTAATGCAAACTTTGATTTTATATCTACATTTGTTTTTCTTTGAAGATATATGGATTTCTCTTGGAAGCTTGATCATTATATATCGTCTGTTTGGAGATGAATGTCTTTGTTAGTAGTGCCACAACCCACCGCGATCTCACGGACCAAAGAAATATTTTGAGCTGCATTAATTTCGTCTAATGTCCCAATGTCTAAGGTCTGTTGGCATTTGCAATTAAAGGCTCAGGAAGTACAATCGTCATTCTAATGGTACCAAAGTTCCAAATTAATAATGCCCTTTATTCTAATAGAAATCTAATAGAAATTTACTTAGTTTCAAGGATATTCGCGAAATGGATATGCACATTGAAACATGCGTGATGGAAATGAGTATTTCTTTCATTACTTACATTATTTTGAGCAAAAACAAATCTCTTGGAACAAATGGCTTCCCTTTATCATGTAAGGTTATATCAAACAAGCTATAAGGCTATTGAATCCCATGCTATAATAAACCGAGTTCAATGACTCTAAAGCATTTATATTATGGCATGAGCGGCTTCGGACATCAGGATTCTCCATGATGCGTATAGTTACAAATTGTCGGCGTCGAATTTAGCAGCGAACAAATTTTAACATCTCGCGTTTTAAGTGTGCTGCAGCGTTACCAAAACAAATTGATTGTTAAGACCATCTTTTACTAAAGTTGTGTCGACTCCTAACTACAGAGAGCGTGTATTGAGGGGATGTTGTGGAAATATTGCTGCAGTGGACCCTTTATTTATTTTATGGTCTTGAATTGATGCGTCGCATTTCGATGAATTATAAATGTATGCCTTCTTTCTACGAGATGTCGCGTTTGCTAGTTATAGCTCAAATAATTCGTAAGGGCGATTTCACGTCGGCGCATCAAGACAATTCGTGCTTGATAATCTTTGATGATTCTCATCTCAGCGCTTCGCTAATTATTGCATGTCAATTGGAATAGATGTTGATACCCGATTGCTTTCGTGTTGCGTACCGAATGGGTTGGCTGAATCGCTTTGATAAGCGTCTGCGGGTTAATTGCTGAGACCTTTTTACTTTTGAAAACCAAATTGCCTTTATCGTCATGGGGGCATGCTATTATTCATGCGGCGAAGTTAATTCGCCTCGACCTCTGACAAATCGAGTTATCACCATTCAAAACGTTTAGTTCCTGCGACCTATGTTTCCACATCTACGTGTTTTAGGTTGTCTTTGTTCTGAACCTCTTGCTCCATGAGCCTAAACTAGGTCTCAGCGCCCCTTGCTTAGTATTTATGTTGGTTTCAATCCTCATCTAGCCCATCACCTATGTTGAGCCTCTCACGGGTGAGGTTTTAACGCTCGATTTGCGATTGTCATTTTAATGAAAATGTTTTTTACTCGCCATTAGGGAGGGAAAAGCCAATTCGAGGAAGAATGACGAAAAATTACACATGGAATGAATCATCTTTATCTCATTTTGACCCTCCCACAAAGCAATCGCGAACTAGAGGTTCAAAGATAATTCGATTTACAAGATCTTACCGTCGATTACTGATGCATTTATTGATTCAACAAAAGTTACAAAATCACATACCGGTGCAAATATCAATGAATTGAAATTCCAATGGAAAAGGGTGAAATATAGCATGGCTAATGAGCCTAAACCCGCAATGATTAAAAGCGTGGGCGACCTCTTGGCTCAAAAGACACGATTCTGAAAAGAAAAATGTTAAATTTAATAATCTGAAGAGGGCGCTCTGAAGAGCATACAAATGAAAAGGATTGACAAATATAAATAATGAATAATAGCCCTGCGGAAATCATCAATTGTCCGGTTATCTCATGAGTTTGTACCGATACATAACAATGAAGAAATCTACATCAATTATATACATAAGGAATGAAATCACGGAATGAAACCCTGCCCTTATAGATGATGCTTTTCTTTCAAGTAGCTCACAGACATCATAAATAATAATGATGAAGATCAAAGAGCCACAAAATATAGATGAATGTATGGCGTCGAAATGATTGAGTTTAAAATGGAAAACCAATTGACGAGTTAAAGTCACCGGCTAAGCAGAGAGTATTTGGACGATGGTTCGAACACACAAGACATAAAACCTATTGGATATAGATAGATTAACGTTCGAAGCGAAATAGGCAAAATAAAATAGTGATATAAGAAGCCTTGTTGTAGCCAAACGAGGTTCTGTAAAAGACCTGGAATTGATATGAGAGTTTATATATCTCCCGTAATGGATGCATTTCGCTATTTAATATAGCTGGGATCTCGAAGGACTTGATATACGGTTGATGGATGTAGTCACAACCTATTTATATGGATCTCTAGATACTAATGTATATATGAAAATCACGATTCAAATTGCCTGGAAGTAATGAATTCAAAACCTGACATATATTGATCAAGTTACAACGATCTTTTATATGGATTGAAGCTTGATGCAGTCGAAATGTGGTATAATCGTTTAAGCCATTATTTACTCAAAGAAGGATATGTGAATAATTCAATTTGTCCATGCGTTTTTATCAAGAAAGTGGCAACTGAATTTGCAAGTATGACCATCACAATAATTGCAAATTCAGTTGCTACTTTCTTGATAAAAACGCATGGACAAATTGAATTATTCACATATCCTTCTTTGAGTAATAATGAAACTAGCGATTATACCACATTCGACGAATGTTTCAATCCATATAAAGATGTTGTAACTTGATTGAATATATGCTTTGTAGTTTATGAATTCATTCTTCAAGCAATTTGAATCCTTGGGGGATTTTCATATATACATTATTATCTAGAATCCATATATAAATGGTGTGACTACATCATGGTACTTGTATCAGTCGCCGAGAGACCCTAAATATATTAAATAAGCGAAATGTAGTTGCATCCATTACGGGAGAATATGTCTCCCTCATAATCAATTCAGTCTTTGCAGAGAAACCTTGGGCCTGGCGTGCTTTTTATATCGCCGCTATTTTATTTTGCTCATTTGGCTTTGACGAACCCGTACATATCGATAGGTTTTATGTCTTTAGGTGTTTTGGTGCGAAGTCCGAAATACCTCTGTTTAGCCGGGGACTGCTCTGTTTGAATTGCTTCTTTCCATTTTAACCCGATCATTTCGACGTCGACATTCATCTATATTTTGTGGCTCTTGATCTTCATCATTATTTATGATGTGCAGTAGCCACTTGAAAGAAAAGCGTAAATCTATAAGGGTAGTATTTCGATTCGGACTTTACCCTTATGTATATAATTGATAGAGATTTCTTCATTGTTATGTCAGAGTACAAACTCATGAGATAAGCGATCAATTGATGCCTCTGCGGGGGCTATTAGTTCATTATTTATATTTGTCAATCCTTTTCATTTTGTATGCTCTAGGGCGTCCTCTTCGAGAGTATTAAATTTAACATTTTTCTTTTAAGATTGTGTCTTTTGAGCGAAGGTGGCCACGTTGTGGCTTAGGCTCATTAGCCATGCTATATTTCAATTTTCCATTGGAATTTCAATTCGTCTTTGGGATATTTCTTGGTTGGTATATGTAGTTTGTAACTTTACGGTGAATGTTAGTGCATCCCAGTGTCGATTTGCAAGATCTTGTAAATGAATTATCTTTTGAACCTCCTAGTTCGAATTGCTTTGTGGGAGGGTCAAAATGAGATAAAGATGATTCACATTCCATGTAATTTCGCCATTCTTACGGAATTGGCTTTCCTCCCCCTAATGGCGGGGAAAACATTTTTCATTAAAATGACAATCTGCAAATCGAGAAGCGGTAAAAACCTCACTGTGAGAAACTCAGCAGCCAGGTGATAATAGATGGGGATTGAAAACCAACGCCAAGGCGGCGTTGAGGACCTAGTTGGGCGTGTGTGGGAGCAATAAGACATAAACAGCACAACCAAAACACGTAGATGTGAAATATTAGGTTGGTAACCTAAAACAAGTTGGAATGGTGATAAATCCTGATTTGCTGTAGGTCGTAGGCGAATTAACTTCGCCGCATGAATAATAGCATGCCCCCATGCCGATAAAGGCAATTTGGTTTCAAAAGTAAGGTCTAGCAATTAAGCGCGGGCGTTTAATAAAGGATTATTGGCGAATTCACAGTATGAACATGAGCAATTGGGTATTGAACATCTATTCCAATTGACATGCAATAGTAGGAAGGCTTGGATGAGAATTCCACCCGGCGTATCAAGGCGAATTGTCTTGATGGGGTGATCGAGGAAATTGGGCCCTTAGTCGAATTATTTGGGCGTAATCTAGCAGCCCATGACATTCTGGTAGAAAGAAATACATGAGACCATGGTGGACGCATCAATTAAGACCATAAAATAGCGAAAGGGTCCTTTGGGTGGGTGAATAGGCCCACAAATATCCTTGAATACGTTAAGCGAAGTGAGACGCTGACTTTAGTAAAGATGGTCTAGCAAATCAATTTCTTGTGAGAACAAAGCGGCCTGATTAAAATCATGAGGATGTTAAAACAACGTAATGGATGCCCATTAAATTTGTAACTATCGTAGCATCATAGAGAATCCGGATGTCAAGCCGTTCATGCCATAATATAAATGCTTTAGAGTCATTGAACTTAGTTTATTATAGCATGGGATTCAATAGAGCCTTATGGTTGTTTGATATAACCCTGTATGATAAAAGAAGCCATTTGTTCAAGATTTGTTTTTACTTAAAAATAATAAGTAATGAGTAAATACTCATTTCCATCCGATGCATAGTTTCAATGTGATATCCATTCTGAATATCCTTGAAGCTAAGTAAATTTCTATTAAGATTTATTAGAATAAAGGGCATTATTAATTTACTTAGTACCATTAGGCATAGCGATTGTAGCTCTTAGGAGCCTTTAATTGGAGTCAACGAGGACCTGAGATAGTTTGGACATTAGATGAAATTAATGTTAAGTTTGAAAAATATTTCTTATTCCGTGGTTGTGGGTTGTGGCACGGTCGACAAGACATTCATCTCAGCGGGAAGTGATATATAATTGATCGAGTTGGAAGAAATCCATATATCTTCAAAGAAAACAAAATGTAGATATAAAATCAAAGTTTGCATTAGATAAACTAACATAAGAAAATATAATAGTCTTATCGTCAATCATAGCAAACATTGCCACCACGATCAAATGGGCTAGATTTTCATAGATCCTCAATCGGAAATATCAAAATTAGTTAAAGGCCTTGCACCCTCATCATCAAAGAATTTTTGCATTACTGCAGTTGCCATCTTCTTTTGGGAAGACGATGAGGTCATTAAAATTCATTATGTCATTACCTCAATAAAATTTGTCTCAATTTGCTTGTTCTTTATTTAATGGAGGCACGATAAAGATCGACCAAATGTTTGGCGCCACGAGCAATGCGGGACCAATGATTATTTTCATTCCACATACATGGCATTCGGTTTCATATGCTTGCTTGTTATGTGGCCACAGTGTCTTTCCATTTAATGTCTCTGAATGGCCGACTTACGGTTGTTAGGTTGTTTTCTTATTTTGAGATTGATTAAAATTTCTCGATTCAAGAGTTATGTCGGCCACGACCACATTCACGGCCCGCGACCAGCACTTCGACCTCGCCCATAATGATATCACGCCCTAGATCCATGTTTATGAATAGAAATTGATGTAGCATTGGCTGGTGTAATCTGGGCCAGTGGGGCGGATTGATGATTTTTAATAGCAGGTTCGTTATTTTGCTCGGCTACAAGGAGGCATGCAATTAACTGCGAATATCAAGTAAAGCGGCGGCTCTCTATGTTAACAACGCGGGAGCATGTTAGAGGCTGCGAGTAATATAAGTTTTCTCGAGCATGTCTGTCAGATCTTACCAGCGTAATTGCGTGAAAATTTGGTACAGAAAATAAATGAGTTGTGATCAGGCCGACCAAAATCTTGTAATCTTAAAATGAAGCCAATCATAACCGAGGCTTTGGAAATGCAGTCTTTTGATGGTCATATCGTTCTTTCAAATTATTCCGAGAGGATCGATGGATGCTTTAGCAGTAAGATATTCGACTTTCAAGCTTGCGTCGATATGATGGCGATGAAAATTAAGGCGCTTGGCGCGATCCTGGCGGGATGCGACATTTCCTTCTTTGATAGTATTTACAGGTCGTAAGCGTCGAGTGGATTTCGGCGTCGAGAATCGAGATAAATAGTTTTGCCCGAAATGTCAAGAGCGGCAAATTGAACTAGCGATGTTGGACATTTCTCTGAAATAATTAATATATTAATAAAGTAAAAAAGAATATAAGGAGTACAAGTTCATTATTAATAAAGTAATTGAGCTCAAGTGGTAGCATTTTGAGATCAAAATTTTAGATCAGGTTCGAATCTCTAAAATTTGATTATTATTTTATTCAAGATAAGCGAGATTGTATATAACTATCTTTTACAGATTATAAAAATAATAATATTTTATTATTATTATATATATTCAAATAAAATATCAGAAATATTATTAATTATTATTATTATTATTATTTAAAGCTTCGACAGGTACAGCCAGGACTTTTTCTTTGTCTTAGACCCGTAGCAGATATATATAAATTTTTATTTTTATATTTTTTTATTTTATCTTCAAACTTCAGGCTTGAGTACTATTTGACTACGTGTATGCTTAGCTACCTCGAGATTTCGGTTCGAGGTTAGCGAGCTTAGTTTTTTTTTTTTTTTTTTTTATTAAAGCTTCAGGCTTGAATATTAGTTTAAGGCTACGAAGGAATAATATTGGATAGGCAAATGGAAGATTAGTGTATTATCATACTATAAGGCGTATTAATCTCTTAAAGATGGTTTGTATCGTAGTGGTTTAAAACAGCAGGGCTATGGAAGATTGATCCAAAAATAAATAAATAAATAAAATAAAATAAAATTAAGAGAAATATACCTTTTACGGTTTCTGCGCTTTTTTAAATGCGAGCTTTCGTGCGATAACGTGTTTGTAAATCGAAAATTAGAGAGATAGGAAGAGACCAATGGAGAAATTACGTGATTTATTTATGCGGTGAGCTATTTATAAAACTTTTATAGTAGAAGGCCTTTCTACGTAAATGATACGTAATAGTGGCAAAAAGCCTTTACATAAATGAATGACATTGTCAGTGTGTCATTATGGTGTTCAAAATCGATATTTATACAATATTTATAACAGTTTGTGGTTTTTTTATTTTTATTAAAAACAAACATTTTTAGTTTTTTTATATGATAATTATACAACATCAAGTTTTACTAATAAATCGGTTTAAAGTCTACACATTTAATAATGCTATAATAACTAGAGTACTTATGGTCAAATAAGTTTTGCACTCTCGTGTCTGCATAAGTAAGCATTAAATGAGAAACAACGAAAAGCAATTATAAATGTCGAAATGACACAAAATCCTGCGCCATCAAAGAAAATGACAAAATCTTAAAAAAATAAATTAAAAATCTAGATCCGTGTGGAATAACCATTTTATTGAAAATTAAAATGATAGAAAAATATGTAAATGAATTATTTCTGACCAATAATGGAAAAAAAAAAATCACCATTCATTGTTTAATGAAAAGGAGTTAGAAGGAGATTAACAAATAATTATCATGCTTAACTGTGAATTTAACTTGATCAACAACCTTTGAATCACTAAGGCTCTGTTATGTAAAAGAAAATCAAATTTAATCAAAATTTTACAAATTTTAAATTTATTAGTTTTTATATAATAAAGAGAAATAAATAAAATGAGTTTGAATAATTATATAAAAATTAATTTATTAAAGTTTATACCCTATTTTTTTATTTCTTTCAAATATTATTTCATTCCATTTTCGCTCTCTATTTTTCTTCACATAATTTATTTAATTTAGTATTTTAGTTTGGCGGCATAAAAAATTTGGGGAATATATCTCTCCCTATGAAAATTTTATTATTAACTTAAAACTCAATTTAACAATAAAAGAGAATATCTCTCCCTATTAAAATTTATTATTAACTTGAAGTTAATTTATAATAAAATTGCAAAAGTATGATCAAACTTTTCAATAACATATATAAATAATGCAAAGTACAGTAAAGAGAATATCATTGGTCGACCCTTAGACCGAAGAAAATCAAAAATTTATTTTATTTTATTTTTTAGAATACTTTAATATTGATCTCAGAGCAAATTATAAATTTGTCTTATTTTAAAGTAGACAGTAATTTTATAAACTAAATCTCTAGATTTATAAAAAGTAATATCTAAATACTACCATACCTAAAATACAATTATTTCTTATGAAATTGTATTCAACAATGTATGAAATCGTACAATTATTTCTTATGTCATCTTTACTATTATTCTCAAATCAAACCCGGGAAATACAAAAATTCCATTGAATACAAAAATTAAGTTAGAAAAATTATTCACTTACCTCCAAATTATGTTTGGGAATAACTTTTTTACATATTCTAGTAGAAAAACATTATTTTGTCTTTTGGAATTTTTTGTACACTCAAATTAAGTTACATATAAACAAATAGAAAAATTAGTTCTTTCATATTTAATTAAAGTATGATCAATTAAAAATTGTTACATAAAATAGTGTGATATATGGGTCCATTTTTCTAAGTCTCATTGTGAAAGAAGTTGAACAATAAATATGACTTTTGAAATCTCTTTTAAGTTTTATTTTTAATAAAATTAATAATTTGAAGGGTTAAAGCAACTAAACATGATCTTCCAAATCTATATGGTCATTTGTTTTAATTAAAGAATAATAGTTGTAAGGAATAATATTTTTTTTGTTAGGCCATATGGTGTTCTAGGTTGGTCATCACCTTTACCTTGCGCGAAGATACATTTAAAGTAATATCAATATAAATAATCTTAAAATTCGAATAAGAAGGGTATTAAGAGAAATAAAACTTTATCACATAAAACAACTGTATTCTTCGAACTCGAGACCACTAATTAAGTAATTATTAAATATGTTTATGCTATCAATTTTAATTAAGCCTAACTAAAATTATCTAATTGGAATTAGGTAACTGGCTTAAGGGTATAATTGTCATTTAATTAATGTGTGGATACATAAAGGATATTTCTAATTTAATGAGGGGCCAAATTAAAAATATATAACTTAATATGACTAGTATAAATATTAGGGTTATGATCCCCAATTCATTCGATGAAAGAACCTTAGTTCTTATTCTTCTCCACATCCCTATCATTAGAAGAGAGATAAATTTTTGTCATTAAGACCGTATCGAATTTGGAAGATCTAACCCATACATTTGGTAACTTTATATCTCTTGAATTAAATGGGTAACAACATGATTATTTAGGGTTTGCTTATTATGCATGATTCAGGTCTATTGTTTTGAGATTCATAATACGTGTATGATATTGTTAGACTAAAAACATGGTGATTAGACGATCAAGAATTCTTGACAAAGGCTATTAGAGCCAACCCATATTTGAAAACATGAGATTTAAAGTTTTTTTTTTTTTTGTCATATGAATTTATTTTATTACGGACTCAAATTTGTTTTCCATGTGATTTAACTAATTAAATATTTGAAAATACCTCACTATGAGATTCGGAACATGTGCATCTCTTTAAAGGTTAATAAAATAAAAAATTATTATTATTTTGTCAAATCAAATCACTTTTCCTCGTTTCATGTAGTGATTTGATTTGATTTTATTAAGGATTTCCTTTTCATTAAAAAAAAAAAAAAAGAAAGTTGTTGATAAGAGTTCAAGAAACAATAGAAAAATAAAGATGGTTTCTTTTACGAGAAGGAAAGAATAAATTCAAAGAAGGAATATGTAAGTAATAAGACATTTTAAGTTGTTATTAGGAGTTAGATTTTATTTGAATTTAAAAGACACTTTCGTTATATTGTCTTTTAGACCAAATTTGATTTTAGTTTCCTTATTGGATAAATTTTGATATTATTGTTCATTTGGAAACTATCAATTTTATTTATCTTTAAATTCGAATATTATTGGTATTAGATTTCTAAAAACATGATAATAAACGCGAATTTAAATAATAAAAAATTCAATCTCATTATGACCTGAGGATCAGGTCATATTCTAGAATTATAGTTCAATGACTTATGTCTAATAGGATTTTTTATTCCCTTGATTTGACGGACTTTGATATTTGTGTTGAATGTAAAAAGAAGACAAATTAAAACTAAGTGACTAGGTATCAATAGGTTTATGGAATTTTGACATTAATATATTTAGATATATATAGGTCATTCCCTACAGCTTCCCGAAATGGTCAACAATATTAAATAACTTTCATAGACGGTTACTCAAGATAGGACTACATATATATAATTCTTGGGAAATCATAATCCTTGGATATGTTCAAATCATTTAAAGTTGAAGCTAAAAACCAAATCAACAAAAAAGGATAAAAATCATTAAGTCTAACTATGGTGGTAAATATTATGGTAGACCTGATGGATCAAGTGAACAACGTCATCGAAGATTTGCTAGATACCTAGAGGAATATGAAATCATCCCACATATCATGAGCACCTAGCATGAATAGTGTAGCTGAAAGACGAAATATGATTCTTAACGATATGGTGAGAAATATGAGGTGAAGCACTTTAGACAACATTTTGTATTCTAAATAGTGCTTGACTTAGCGACTACAAAAACATCTTATGAGCTTTTGAATAGAGCGAGAAAACCTAGTTTAAAACATTTTCATGTTAGGATGTCAATTGAGGTAAGGCCTATAAATACATGAAAATAAATTGGAACCTAAAATTGTGAGTAGTTACTTTATTAGCTATATGGAGCGATCAAAGGGCCTTAAGTTTCATTATCCCACACTCAGGAATATCTTTGAGACGGAGACTATAACATTCTTTGAGGCTATTGAGTTTTGGGGGAGAAATAAGGTTAAAGACTTTGTCTTTGAAGAATAATTGGTTTATCTTCCTAAATTGATTCATACAGTTGTTCCTACTCCCATTCAAGATAAGATAGTTTTTTTCCACTAGAGAAGAAAAAAAAAATCAATTTCGAGTGATCTTATGATATTTCTTCTGGAACATGAGGAAAACAATGGAATTTCAATAGATGATCGATCGAAACTTCCATCGAGCCATGAAAGAAGTTTTGTTTTTAAAGAAATTTTGTTTCATTGAAAGACTCTTTTAGAATAATTATGGCACTTATTGCCCTTTTTTTTTTATCTTGAACTATATTAAATGGACGCCATAACAACGTCTCTCAATGACAACATTGAAGAAACAATTTATATGGTGCATTCATAAAACTCAATGTTGGGAGACCCTAAGAGTATGGTTTGCAAACTAACAAAACCCATTTTTGGACTCAAGCAAGCATCATGTCAATGGTATCACAAATCTCATTAAGTGATTACCTCATTTGGTTTTGAGATAAACATTGTTGGAGATTGTGTGTATCACAAGTTTAGTGGGAGTAAACATTTTTTTTTTCTGGTTTTGTATATTGATGATATATTTATTGCCACAAATGATATATGCTTATTGCATGACACTAAGAGATTTCTATGAAATCTTTTTCAGATGAAAGATCTTGGTGATGCCTATTTTGTATTAGGGATCCAGATCCATCGAGATCGTTCTCGGGGTATCCTTGGATTATCACAAAGGAGCTATATCGATAAGGTACTTAAGAAATTTGACATGCAGGAATGCAAACCATGTGACACCTTGGTCACTAAAGGAGACAAGTCCAGTCTCAATAAATGCCTCGAAGTCTAGGAAATGAGGAAGATTCCCTATTCATCGGTAATAGGAAGTCTGAATTATGCTTAAGTATGTATGCATTCAGACATGACATACATTGTAGGGATTTTAAGTCTAACTAAAGTGATCTAATTAGAATTAGGTAATTGGCTTAAGGGTATAATTGTAATGGAATTAATGTGTGGATACATAAGGGATATTTCTAATTTGATGAGGGGCCAAATTATAAATATGTAACCTAATATGACTAGTATAAATATTAGGGTTATGATCCTCAATTCATACGATGAAATAACCCTAGTTTTTCTTCTTCTTCTCTACTTCCCCATCACTAGAGGAGAGACAAATTCTTGTCATTAGAGCCGTATCGAATTTAGAAGATCTAACCCGTACATTCGACAACTTTATATCTCTTGAATTAAATGGGTAGAAACATGATTATTTAGGGTTTGCCTATTATGCATGATTCAGGCCTAATGTTTTGGAATTCATAATATATGTATGATATTGTTAGACTAAAAACATGTGATTAGACGATCAAAAATTTCTGACAACAGACGCTATAAGATTTCTCAAGGCACCATTGGAGAAGGTGAATATGCTTTAAGGAGATTGTGACTACACAAGCCTCAAATCTTATCAATCCTCGGTTGTGTTTTGGTTTTCTTTTGTAATATTCTTTATCTCCTTTTTCTTCATTTTCCGTTTCAGTGTATTCAAAATTTTGTAACAAAAAAAATATACTTCAATTTAATAAAATGGTCAAATTTTGTACTAATTTCCTATTTCATATGGATATATGTAAAACAAGATGCCAATTATGATGCAAAAACAATAAATGAGCCTAAATGATGTTTTGATTTTTATTAACAATGTCTTAAAGCTCCGAGGCTTAGATTAAGTGGTAAAGGGAGGGATGAGTGTATGAGAGGTCCCATGCTCGTGTTCTTATAAGAAAAAAAATATTACAATGATATAATACAACGTGAATGAATGTCAAACGTACAAACTATAACCAACTATGTATGACGAATCCCAGACATCTTTGTACCAGCTTCCCAAACTGACGAGCTTCGACACGATTGGCGAATCCGAACCGAAACCCGGGGACGCCCGTTTAATTCATTTATTTTACATTTTATTAAGTTTTCTTTTTCAAAAGTGTCGAGCGAATCCGACTCGACTGAAGGCTAGTGCGACGGGCTTAGGTTTACTCCCGGCGTTTTCATTTATCTTATCAAAACCAATTTAGTTGTATGTTTCGTTTTAAGGTTTTCAGTGCAGGCTTATTTTCAAATGGGAGGCCATAAACATTTACATTTCACAAAATGCAATTATAATGAGAGCATTCAATGCCTTTATAAAATGATATACAAAACAAAACCTTAATTCGATTCGACTATTTGTTCACAAAATATCCATGTTTAAAAGAAATGATATGCATATAAGTAGGAGTATATATTTATATGCATAGCTCCTATGACTCGTGCTTCACGATCTTGTCTTCCCCTTCTGTCTCTCGAAACACGCGCATAGATAAAACTACAGCTAAAAACATTTTCATTGCTTAGTAGTTATCGATTATTCAATATTCAATTTAACTTGACATGCATTTAACATTAAAGCCATGCCTATTATATCAGCATATACTCATGCTATTCATTTTCTCATGCTTTCATTTTATAATAATTTATTATAACACAACATGCAACTCTAATGCAACAAATCAATTCATAATTCAATTTATAAGATTTAAGCGTATACATAGAATCCCATTTACACTCGTCAATGTTGGTTATTTCACTTTGACTATTCAAATCACATTTATGATGGATTTTGTTTAATGAATCCCGTCCTTATTATCATTCGGTAATGTGCTTACACATTTAACAATTCGGTCTCCCATCATGACGGATGTCGTTTGGTCGCCAGCGCCGGCAGTGGTATCGGCTTAAATAAATGCGATAAATCGCCCAGCCCGGATGCCGATTAGTGCATCCGCCAATGGACCATTTCTTAGCCCGATTACCCGTACGCCATCATGGCCGGATCTTAGGTGGTGCGAGTGGAACATTGGAAAATTCCGAGTGCCGCCGTGGCGGATGGAATTGGTGCATCGTCGGTGATTCGTCGGTATATCGATTGATTGAATGTTGATCGATTTGTTTACAATTCGATTTATCATTCACATTCATTCGGTTTTCAAATATCACATTTCAATTCCATATTCACTTTCGTATTATCTTTTCAAAGATATACTCAATCTATGTACTCATTTCATATTTCTTATTAGCTAAAAATACTTGAAATAAGAGTAAGTGGGAAGAAACAGGCTTCAAAAGCTTTTGCACACTTTGGTTCAAGTCTCGGAGTCTCAATCCACCGGATTTAAGGTTTTCCTCCTCGTCGACCCCTCTTCAAACCATTAAAGAACAATATTATTTTCTTTGTACTAGTGGTTTGGTTAGGATGATTTCGGAGTTTAATATGAGTTCCAATTTCAACAAGCTATATATAGATGGATTTTGGACTCAATGGGCTTTCCTCCATAGAGTCCGAGCACGCAGCGAGGTTCGGACGAAGGAGTTATGACCCATACGAGTTGGAGGTCATGCGTGATCACACCCGACCGAGCTAACCTGAATTGACTGGTGACCTGACCTTAGTAAGCTCATTTGGTCTGACATCTGCTTATCCTACTCCAGGCATATGAATGAATTCTTGGCCAATGAGCTTTCCGCTAGAGTCGAGAACACGAAAGCGGAATTCGGACCCGAAGGTTATGACCTTCGAGAGTTGGGGTCATGTGAGTCACACCATTGGTGACTGAAGGCTGGGTGAGCTGGTGACCTTGGTAAACTCGGTTTGACACCTCGGTCTGACATTTTCTATCCTCCTCAAGCATATGAATGGATTCTTGACTCGATGGGCTGTAGAGTCGGCAGACCACGAAGCGGAGTTGGACGAAGGAGTTGCCGACCAGAAGTTGGAGGTAAATGCGTAGTCACACTTTCGATCGAGCTGACTGGTATTAGGTATTTGACCTGACCTTGGTAAACTCGGTTTGACATCTACTATCCTGCTCAGGCATATGAATGGATTCTTGACTCAATGGGCTTTCCATAGAGTCTAAGAATATCCGAAACGGAGTTCGGACGAAGGAGTTATGACCTTTTGAAGTTGGAGGTCATACGTAGTCCTGACCGGTCGGTGACCTAAAGCGGCGAGGCTCAGGTGACCTGCGCGGCTGACGCATCTAGTAGTGACGCGTAAAATGGCCATGGCAGTCTACCCAGTCGAATTGAGAAATTAGCTATGGCAAGGTTAGGTGATGAGATTACAATTTACTAGAAGGACTCACTACAAATTCCTTCACTTCATACCCAAAAATCTAGCTCTAAGGTCGGGATAGGCGACTGAGCAGCGAAGCCCATTTGACACAGCCGAGGCGAACACTCGTTAAAGGATCATAAGCATTATAGAGGTCTAAATTGAGAAATTCAAAAGCCTAACATCAAGTTCATTGATGTGGCTACATTACAGTGACTCACTACCAAAATTCCCTTATTTTTACCCAAAATCAGCTTTAAGGTCATAATAATCTGCTGCTACCGCAATGTGGCGAACCATTAGTTTAAAATAAGTGAAGCGATTCACGCAAAGAAACGAGATAAATTCTACTTGTGGCGGGTGAAAATAGCAAAGTTAGGAAGACCTACCTCTTGGAGTTTGTCGAAACTCTGGGTCCGATCTCTACTTGCATTTCTTTGTCACGATAAAGGACTTTCCCTCTTGCTTAAGTCGGAGGCACTATGGTGAATCGTGAAAAATCTAGAGAGAAGGTAGAGCTCTCTCTCTGCTTCTCGCTTCTGTTTTGTACTAGCATGGATGCGCAATCGTATTTTAAAAGAAGGAAGAACATCCTCTTTACATGCCCGTCTTTCGTATTTTTAACTTTTCTTTATTTCTTTTTATATTTAGGTCCCTTGATTTACTGTATTATTAACCGTTTAAGTCTCCTATTATTTTCCCCTTACAATAAACTTACTTACAATTTACCCTTAGGTCTCCATTTTATAATTTCCATATTTTCTCTTTTTCACTTGGGTTTATTTCCGGATTCAATAATCATTTAATCAATATTCATTTAACCATTCAGGAAAAATCATAAAAGTTGGGTACCGATTATCTACGAATATATAATAATTTTATTATAAAAATTACATGGTATTTTAAGGCGTTCTGCTTGTCTGATAAGCAATAATTGTTGTGATTTGTGCAACAAAAATGATAAAGTCGAAGTAAAGAAAAAACGAAAAAAAATACAGATTTTAAGTTCGGTAGTGTGCCTACATCTACGGGTATGAAGGCTCAAACTTTTCACTCTCTTCAAAATAGGGTTACATAAGAGGGTATTTATAATAACTATGAATATGACAAAATTATAAAATTACTCCTATACCCTAAATATATAAATGTCGTACCGCTCAAAAGCATTTATGACCTTTTTAGCCTTAATATGAGAATTTCGTCACTACCAATGATAATAATAATAATAATAATAGTAAGAAGAAAAATAATCAGAAAAGGCGGGTTAATAAACATACGATAGTGTAGGATTCGAATCACCAGGAATATAGATATGTTATGTGGTAGAGAGGCTTTCTGATTTTTATAGTCATAGAAACATCATGTAGATTAGTCTGAGTACGGTATGATTTAAAGACAACTTTTGTGTATGCATGAGCCCACTCAAAACATATCTCATGACCCGATAAAAAAAAAAGAAAAAAAAGAAAGAAAAGGCAGGCTCTTTATGGAAAGATGTCATTTAGCAGAAACAGACAAGTTGAATGTCACACAAAGTGCCATAAAAGTTGTATTGTATGGTCTTTAAAAATTCAATTGTCTTCTCTCTCTTAAAGCCCAAAAACACATCCATTGCACCATAGTACATACACCAACAAATTTCTCATGTGGATTGTGGACCCTCCAAAAAGGACCTTATTTTATCTCTCCTTTTCCCCACTCCCCTTTTTTATTTTTTATTTTATATATATATGTATAAAATTTTGGTACATCTATATTACTAAATTTTTTTGACTTCCCATCATGGGCGGTGCTCTACTTAACCCCCTCAACACCGGCCAATTTTGTCTGATATATACTTTATTTTCTTTAATTTTTTTTTATATAAAAGATTACATTTACTTGGGTCTTTGTTTAATTTGTTGTTTTTATTTAAAATTAAATTGATGATCAATATTACATTATTTAATCTCACGAGGTCATGTCTACTTGATGTTGAAAGGTCCATGATACTTGGAAAATTTTCATGTAATTTAGTTGATAATAACAATAATAAAGATGTGGGTGAGTGTGATTAGGATTGACTTATGAGATAAATAATGAAATGTTTAGCAAAATGGAAAGTCAAAGTAAAACTTAGTGATGAAAATTGAGTGTACCTTTACTACTTTACTACAGAATTTATTTAAATAAAATAATGATTCATTTATGAAGAGATGACTTTAACTTACTTGATGATTTTAGCAAGCTAGATTATTGGTAAGTTAGGTGATTCAGTGATGGGATCGTCAAGAAAATTTTTGGGTTTCAGTATTATTCGATTTTTGAAGATTATTTGTTGTTTGTTTCCGGTTTAAAAAAAATTGTTTTTTGTTATGAAAAAAACAAAAAATAAGAAAAATAAGAAAAAAAACATACAAAAATATGTTTGATTTTCAAGTTATTTTGTTTTAAGAAAATATTAAAAATATAAAAAATATTAAATTCAAATTATAAGAATAATTTTTAATCATCTATTTTTTGAAAATTATTCCCAAGAACATTTTAAAAAATATGAACTTTTGAAGGGGTAAGATGAAAATGTTGGAAGATTGAAGTGAAAGAGAAAGATGAGAAAGAGAGCATATAATGGGGGAGGGGGTGTGTGTGGGAATGGAACTATGGGAAGGAAGGCATCTGAGTCCTTTTTAAGCAATGAGGGGGTTGAATAGGGAAATGGGTGTGTATTGGATTGGAGAAATGAAAAGAGGAGGAGGAGCAGGGGAGAATGGGTGGAATGCTTTAATATTGCTCTTATGGTTTGACATCTGTCCATCTCTTTCTCTCTCTCTTTCTCCCTCTTTGTGTTTTTTTTCTTGCTTTAGTTTTTGCTAATTGTTTTTTTTCCTTCTCTTTATTTTATTACTTTCTCTTTCTCGCCACTCCCCTTTCTTGCTGCTCTCCAGGCCCCAGTTCCCAGAAATTATAAAAAGAATCAAGAAAACAAGTCTTAGTGGTCACATTTTTGAGCTGTTATTTTTAAATGGTAAGCAACCCCATCTTTTGTTTCTTGATTCTTTCATTTCCATTTTTTAATTTCCTTAAAAAAAAAAAAGAAGTCTTGGAATGAACCCCAAACAACTCTCACCAGTTGAGTAAATTTTGGGTACTCACTCTTTTTCATTATTTTCTTCTTTTCTTTCTTTTATTTTTGTTTTTGTTTTCAATTTTAATTTCGTGATGATTATTTGTGGGGAGTGAGCTGATTTCTTGAGGTTGAGGTGTTTCGGCCCTCAGATCCAGGAACTCATTATTATGTGAAAAGATTTCACAATCTTTTAGGGTTTCCCTGTGATCTTTGGGGAGACTTTGCCTTTCCTAGGTTCTTTCTCATGACTCCCCTTTTCTATCTTTCTTGTGTTTGGAGATAAGGGGTTGATTTATTTTTTGCGAATTTAAGGATGTTTTTTTTTTTTTCTGTCTCACTGTAGTTGATGGCGGTAGCTAGAGGAAGGGTCCAGAGATGAAGAAATTGATAAAGGCATAAACGGGTCTAATCTATTTATATAGCTTGATTTTTCTTCCATATATATAGAACTTTAGATCCATTGTTGTTCTACAGATCTGACAACCCATTTCCCACTCCCCCTTTGAATTTTCTTTTTCATTGATTTAGATTTTCCAGCATGGCTGGAAATTGGGTTACTGTTAGTCATGGAAATTGGTCTCTTCAAACCCAATACTCACATTCCAAGATCATTCTTCATGGAGTTTGGATTTGGATTGGTTGAAAAATGACAGGTTTCGTGATTCTAGAAGGTTTTGAGGGTAACTTTTTGTACTACCTAGATAGGGATTTTCATGGAGGAGATGTCTTCGGCGGTTGCTGTGCCATTTAGATTAGGTAATTCAGTCTGTGATAACCCAACTGTCGGTACTACCACCCATATGGATGTCACAAGATTTAAGCTCATGACTGGTGCAGCTAGTTTGTTATCCGATCCCGCGACGAATGTTTCATCAACTGAATCCATCGGTGTTGAAGATGATAATAACAGCAGTGATCTTGATCTTGAGAATGATGTTAGTGTTATAGCAGTTTCGGTTCTGGGGGAGAATAGGGAGGATATGATATCTGAAAATAAGAGCAATTGGGTTGCTGGTGAAGATGATGCTGTGATTATCCCGGATTGCGAGGAGGATGATTTCTTATCTGTTGAGGGTGATCCTATTTTGGATAGCTCTTGTTCTCTGTCTGTGACTAGTGAGACTAGTAGCATATGTGGTGAGGATTTGTTGGCATTTGAGGCTAATTTTGAGACGGGAACACCAAGTTCTTTAGACATCGAGAAGGATGGTGGAACTGGAAATGATTTGATTATTGCTAAGTCATCCCATTTGGGGGAATTGAATGTTGAGCAGGAGATTGTGAGTGATTCCCTTGCAGTGACTAGTCTCGAGGAAGATATTGAATTTCTGTCTGGACTGAAATCTTCTGAAGTTGTTATTCAGTTGCCAGTGGAGAAAGAGGTTACTGGAACTGTCGTTCGTAGTGTTTTCGAGTTAGTTTATGTCCCCCTTTGGGGATTTACATCTATCTGTGGAAGGAGACCTGAGATGGAAGATGCAGTTGCGACTGTGCCTCGGACACAGCTGAATCCTATTCAAATGCTGATTGTAATGAGGTGGTGTGATGGCAGACAGTGTGTTGAAATCAATTGACAGCCCATTTCTTTGGGGTTTATGATGGTCATGGAGGATCTCAGGTACTCGCATAACGTTCTCTTGTCATTTGAATTATATATATTCCTTCCAGTATGTTTCTTTATATTGTCCTGTTTCTTCATTCAGGTAGCAAACTATTGTCGTGATCGCATCCATGCTGCCTTGGTTGAGGAAATCGAGACTGCTAAGAGGCTATTTAATGATGGAAATGTTTATGATTGTTGCAAAGAGCTGTGGACCAAAGTGTTCACAAATTGTTTTCTTAAGGTTGATACTGAGGTTGGAGGAAAAGCTAGTCTTGAACCTATTGCTCCCGAAACCGTTGGTTCTACCGCTGCTGTTGCTGTTATTTGCTCGTCCCATATCATTGTAGCAAATTGTGGGAGATTCAAGGGCAGTCCTGTATCGTGGTAAAGAACCCATAGCTTTATCAGTGGATCATAAAGTAAGAAGCTTGTAATTTATAGTCTTGCATATTCTTAATGCTCATGATTGATTACGATTTATTGATTTTTTTTTTTTTTTGTTTATTGCTTCAGCCAAATCGAGAAGATGAATATGCAAGGATTGAGGCGGCTGGAGGCAAAGTCATACAGTGGAATGGGCATCGTGTTTTTGGTGTTCTTGCAATGTCAAGATCTATCGGTATGCATCCCTTCTCTATGGCCCTTTTATCATTTTTGTTTTGTGTTAATGTGATCATAAAGTAAGCATGTGGCAGTGTGTGATCCATAACTTTGGGGCAGCACAAAATTTTGCATTTCATTGCTAGTCTCGAAGTATGTTTGATGAATTATGCGTGTTTGTGCGAATGTATGCCATTGTGTCTCTGCACACCTTGAATTTAGGCCATGGTGAGTCAGTTTAGAAGACAGTTGGATGGTAAATCATAGGTCGATGCAGCAGCAGGATAGTTTTTCGTGTGTAGAAAATAAATACTATTTGAAAATGAGGAAAAACCGCAAGATCTTTAGATTAGACGATCAAAGAGAGTATGGTTAAATCGTTTTTAAAGACATTGGTGGCAATCCCAGTATTCAAGTACGCAAGGTAACCCTTGTAGCTAAAATTCTTATGATCTTTAGTTACAAAATTTGCTAACATCGAAGAAAAATACTCAAAATATAATAATGTGGAGTACTACATTCAATAAGAAATGCAAAGGACTCGAATGTTTTTAACCCGATTATTTCTTTTATGACTGGAACCTATGTCTTGTCAATGTTTGACATGTAAAATAAACATATTAGGCCTCCTAGCATTAGAAATTCTTGTGGACCTTGTTAAAAGGCATGGTATTCATGATGGCTTCGAATCTACAGCTTGAACTTTTAGGAAGTTGGTTGTTTATGGAATGCTTAATGGGTTCCTGTCATATTCATTTCAAGGATTCAAGGTCTGTGCCTCGTGGTCTGTATTAACCGAAAGTTTAGCTTAATTAGGTATGGAGTAGGTGGGTTGGAATGGTAGGATCAAATAAGTAGCTTATGCAATCGATCTGCTAGAACCTTTCAACTCTAGGTGAAACCAAGCATGAGAGTGAAAACAACTTTTCTAATGAGCAATTCCAACTCGAATGCAGGTGCTCTGAGAAGCAATAACATTCCTTTTGATGGATTGATCCATTGTTGAGTTGTATGTCATAACTTTTTCTTGCGATTGACTTTATTTTATGAACGCTTGATTAACTTATTATTGCCGGGTTGTCTTCACTTGTTACAATTTGTTTAAGTGAATGTTGTTCAAATAACAATGAGTTGATGTTATTTTCGTGGAAGAGACGACAAAAAAAAGCGTAGACATGCCTTGTGTTTTGTTACTATCCAATAATGGTATAACTAGAGCTGGGAATATGGATCAAGTCCGATGGACTAGAGTGGGCTGGCCTAAAAATTTGTAATACTAGGCTGAGAAAACGAAAGCCCGAATAGGAATCAGGCCGTTTGACCCAGCCTGAATACGCCCACGGGCCAAAATGGGCCGGGCTACCCCGTTTCCCAGCTATATAACCATTATGTTCATAACTTTAAATGATAGTTGTTTTGTTTTATGGATTCATCTATGGTTCATGCATATTGGACTGTGACAGAGTCTCATTTCATAATCTACATTACACTTGGATTGTATGCTTCATCCAGGTATTTGACAGAACTCATGATCCCGGATTCTGCAAAAATACACAAATATTTGCCATCGCATTTGCGAATGAAGTAGTTTTTCTTTGATTATAAGTGTTAAACAAAGGGAAAATCACGCATGGTCATTGGCAAGTTCAATTGGCGAAAACTTAAACCTTTGGTTGTGGAATGCAGGTGATAGGTATTTGAAACCATGGATCATACCTGAGCCAGAGGTTACATTGCCCAGGGCGAGAGGACAGATGCCTTGTTCAATGACGGGCTCTGGGACGTGATGACAAACGAGGAAGTATGTGACATAGCGCGAAGAAGAATACTCCTCTGGCACAAAAAGAATGGTCTGACAATGCTCCCGTCAGAAAGAGGCAATGGGATCGACCCTGCAGCTCAAGCAGCAGCAGAGTGCCTCTCGAACCGAGCTCTTCAGAAGGGAAGCAAGGACAACATCACAGTGATTGTCGTGGATTTGAAGGCTCAGAGGAAGTTCAAGAGCAAAACCTGAAGGTGAGAAATCAAAATCACCCACTTAAACAAAATGAGAAACTCTCTCTCTCTCTCTCTCTCTCTCTCTCTATATATATATATATATATATAGTAGCTGTATGATAACTAAACTCGCTTCTTCTTCTTCTTCTTCTTCTTCTTCATGTGGGGGGGTGTCATCATATTAGGTTTCTGATGAAGCCCATCTGGTTTTTTCACCTGGGCAATTGTTTGCTTCTAGAAAGAACATGGCACCATTTTCGAACTCTTCGACCATTGTTTCGGATTCTTGTCGTCATACACCACTCCATAGCCAGCCAAGATCTGGCTCTGTAAATCAGTTAGGTGTTTGTAGTAGGACTTTTTAGGAGATCTCACAGAAGAGTTCTTCCTCCCCTTCACTTCCTCCCCCCCAATCATGTTCCCTCAGTCATCAATGGAAGTTGTTGTGGATGATGTTTGTATTCGTTACGCCTCCGAGTTTTTTCATGGCTCTGTGAGGTTTTTTTTTCTCTCACTTCATCTTCTTGTTTCTGCTGCTCTCCATCTCTTTCAATTTTAGAAACCTGTTCTTTATTGGATTTTGATCTCTGTTTCCATTGCTCCTGTTTTAAAAACCTGATCAGTGATTGAACTGTAAATGTTACCGGTGCACGGTTTAGGGGCTGAACCGATGTTTGAACTGTGGTCAAACCAGATTAAACCGGGATTTGAAAGGTCATCGGTTGACGGTGCGATCAGTCGGCTCGGTCTGGTTTTTAAAACACTGGTGCTTAATGGCGTGGTGCTATACAACTTATTTTGGGATTTTTGAATTTTTTTTCAAGAATCTGCAATCCTGTGTTTATTGTTTATTCTAATAATCGGTGTCTATTCAATTTCAAAATACTCTTAAATAAGTGTTATGAAAAAAAAAATTACCCATCAACTATGTAGGTATTAGAAAGTGATTTTTTTTAGAAATGTGAGTTGTTTGATCTGTTTTCTTTTTTAGAAAACGCCTTTTGTATTGAAAACACTTTTTGAAAGCATTACTAAAGCGGACGAAATGATAATCTCTTTGCGAAGACAGACTCGTGTATAAGAGAAGAAGTCTGTTGCGTTGATTTTACCATTAACCCTACATTGTGGTGACATAGACATAACACAGGTGTGAAATTGATATGTTTTTTTTATCGGTTTGGGGTAAAGTATAATTGTGTTTAGGTTAAATTCGTGTTGACTTGCTTAACTCGTTTAATAAATAAATTGTATTCATTTCAATCCACTTAATATGAATTTGACTTATTTGATTATTTTGTTAATTAATATTTAATCTAAATTAACCTATTTAAAATATTATTTGTGTTAAATATTGATGAATTAATAATAATTTACATTATTTTAAATTATCAATTAATAAATGGGTATATATATCTTATCTATTATTAATTGGGTTATTTGAATTTATATTTATAGACACCTGTACTACCCCTGCCTGCGCCTAGTACAACAGTTCACTGTTCCAATTAGGTCCATTAACGAACTTTCTCTTTTATTTCCCTGGTTTCCCTACAACCAAACAGATCATCAACATAAACTCTTGTAACCAACCTACTTAACCATATAGATAATATTTACTTTAGACCCAAGGGATCCTTATAATTTTAAAACATGTTTACTAGATTAAGAAAAATTCATATTTATATAATGCAAGGAACCTTTTTTCTATTGGATATGGGATGTGAACACACCTTTCATAAAGACGTAACGTCCTCATTATGTTACATGGTTGAGGCCAAACAGAATAGATCCTGGCACTTAAGGTTGAAAGGGATTGGTTCTAATACTATTATGTCATGTCTTAAAACCCGGTTCAAAGGCATGACTGTCATTTGACATCTCAAGCCCGAAGGTAGAGTGTGAAATGACACAATCCAGTTATAAGATGAAGGTTTGTATCATTTCACACTTCGAGTCTTTGAGCAGATAGCCATGCCCTTGGACCGTGACAGAAAGAGCTGAGGAAATAAATGGAGATACGGGATGGATCGATTATTCATTCCACATACTCAACTAAATAAAGCTTAGGCGAGTCGAAACACGCATGCATACATACATACATATTCACTACCATGTCTCTTATTTTTGGTTGGATCATAGAACATTAGACCTGGAGTATCATTCTAGTACTTCCGGTATGCCAACTCCTTCACAGCATCAGCAAGATGCTTCTCGTTCTGAATACTCTGAATCCATTTCGCGTTAATCCGAACCCGTTCGATGCTCTGCTTCAAGGTTCTGGTGATCGAGGGGCAGCTCAGGGTTTTTGAAAAACTCCTCTACTTCAGCAGCCTTCTCAAACGAAGCAAACTGGAAAGCCGGGAAGAAAGAAAAAGATAGAAAGTGATCATCATCAACACCATATTCATCTTGATATGAGAACTGATAACAGAGGACAAAGAGGAGAGATAGGGGGGAGGAACAAACCGGGGAAACAATTGCACTGACGAAGCGGCCTAGAAGAAATCCAGATCCCCATGTTTTTGAGATGTAATCCCAGTTTTTCTGTAAAACCAATGGGAGAGAAAACAACATATAAAAGGGTGACATCTTTTTTTCATGATTTCTCTTTTAGGCTCCGTTTGGAACCCAAAAAGTACTAGAGAAAGAAAAAAAAATTAAGACAAATGATTTTCTTTTATTGTGGAAAATATAAAAGAAAATAAAATATAATCAAACTTTTACATATTTTTTAATTTCTTAGTTATATAATAGAGAGAAATAAATAAAATGAGTTTGAATAAACATATAAAGTTTAAATCTATTTTTTATTTTCCTCCAAATTTTCTTTCCTTAAGTACTTTCTGAGTTCCAAAGCCTAGGTTAAAGGAAAACACATAATGTTCAAATTCAAAGTTGTTATACTTCGCAGTTATATGCAAAAAAACATGAATAGCTATGAGAACATCTTTCTGAAAAAGAAAAAAATCAATACTAATGATTGTCATATTTCAAAAGCATTTAGGAATTCTATTTCAAAGTTAGTTCACCTAATTAGATTGTGAAAACAAGTAACTTCATTATAATTTTATCGAGGTTTTGTATTGGGCCTAGAGTGTTGCTTCTCATAGCAATTCCAACCATTCTCAATTTTCAACTCCATCTCCATAGTTGGAGATTTGTACCCAAAAAAATTCACTCCAACCATTCTCTATTTCCATCTCCATATTTGGAGATGTTAATAGTATGACATCATTCACCTTTTTTTTTCTTTTTTTTTTATAATAATAAAAAAAGTGAAAAAATGAACTACAAAGTACTATTCTCCAATTTTTATAATGTTGGAGATGTGAATGCAAGTTGAAGATAATTTTAGAGATTGTTGCTAGAGTTAGAGTGAAAAAAGTAGGCCCATCATCTCCAAATATAGAAAAATGGCAATTATGAGATAAAGGAAATCTTTGGTTGGAGAGATGAGTTTGGAGAGAGCAAATTAGTGGATTTTGAAAGTGAGAGAGCAAAGCATAAAACACATCAAAGGTTGATGGACTAAAAAAGTATTTAATTCTTAAAACTAATATACATTAGCAAACACGATCTTAGCATGCAGCATAATTTGTTTATCTTTCTTATATCAATGACCTCTCTTGGTAAACGCTCTCTCCAAAATTGCTGCTGAATCATATCATATGTTTAAGTGAGCTCTAAATTACTCTTGACATAAATTTTCTTCAGTTTAGATTAGTAAATGGAAATTACCTTTAGCCATAACCAAGATGTTTCGCGTCCTTCCCTGCTAACAGCAAGTCCGAAAACAGCATCTTGACTTCGAACCTAACATAAAGTGAAAATAAACATAATAAGGTAGTGTTTGTTTTAACATAAGTGTTGGATTATTTGTTTTGTAGTGTTTTATTTCCTTAAGCATAAAAATTAAAAGAAAATCAATATGTTATCTTTCTATTCAGAAAAAGTAAAATATTTCAACTCTTTTTCAGTAAAAAGTATATAATAAGTCATGAAACAGTAGAAACAAACTAATGTTTGAAAGCACATTGCTTTCAGTAAAAAGCTAAAAACGAAACACCTTCTAACTTCAAGTTTCAAAATATTAAGGTTTATCAAACTTACAAATAAAACTCTTACCTCAGAAGACAACACAAAGTTGAGAACCTCAAGAATAATATGGAGTGCCAAACGAAGGCAAGAACCTACAACCACAAAAAGATTTCCAATCATCATAAAGTAGGATTTGAACATTTGAAATGTTCTGTACCATTTCCATAAATAATACATTATTACCTAATATGCGTGTTTTCCTGGCCACAGATTAAGGTCTCGATAAACTCAGAAGAGATTCAGCCTGATCTGTTGGGCTAGTGACATTCTGCATCCGCAACATAGGCTGCCTGCAAAAGCGATCAAATGGAATGAACCATGCATTTAAACGTGTGTCGTGAAAAACTCCATTAACACTTCCTGCTCATTAACCTTTCTTATATCCAGGAGGGGAGAGTGGGAGTATCTCTGTCATCAAGAATGCATGAAGCAGCCTACTTGCTTCATTTATGGTAAATCTGTATCGATGATAGCGAGTGATCATTCCTCTCCTTATTTGCATCTAAGTGGCCCTCACCTGGTCTTGGCTCCCAACCAAGCTTCCTATGAAGAAATTCAACCACATAAGAGAATAAGTGGAAAAGAAAACAAAAGAAATGAAATATATAACTGTAAAATTAATCTTGCTCTTTAATATTCAAGTGTTGATTAATTTTTGGTGCAAAGAAAATCAAACTAAAGAGAAAAAGTAGAGAGAGAATGAAAAGGAAATAAAAACATGGATTTAAAGTCAAAATATTTTACTGCTACTTACCAAATTCATTCACTAATTTTAATTTAATATAAAGACTAAATAATTTGAAAATAAATAATTTTCTAATTATATTTGAATTTCTTTGGTATTTTCTATAAGACAACCAAACATATGATAAAATATTTTCTTTCACATTTTTTTCTTTTCTTAATACTTTCAAGAACTGAACATGATCTTAAAGTTCTAAAATTAATTAGTTGCAGAGTAACTAAATTCAGCAAAGCACCTAAATCAGTGAAACTAAACAGAGATTCTTTCCAATATAGTCCACTCCAAAACTAAAATTTTCACAAATGTGAAAATGCGAAAATTCAACAATCCATATAAAAATACTTACTCCGCAGAATACTGGAAAAGGCTAATGAAAAATTCTTTGATGTTGTCTTGTAATTCAGGAGTTGCATCAGCTGCAATTCTAGCAACTTTGTGACTTATCTGTGAAAAATCAGGAAACCCGAATTAGGACTTAAGAAATGGTTTGAGTAAACTTGATCAAGACAAGAGTTGCAAATTACGGTAATCAGATTAGACAGCACGGTATAATCAAGTTCCTCCCTGTAAGCACCCATCAAGGTAAGCAATGAGGTCAAAGACAACTGGCGTGCCATACAAAGGGCGAACGAATCATCCAAAATGCCTGTCAAAGGTAATTTCTCCATATTAACCTCTCAGTCACCTTCAACAGTGCAAAGCAAGCATAAGCACATCTAACTTACCAAATCTATCGGTTGCAGACAAGCTATTTTTCTCGATTGCAGATCTAAGTCCAGCTGTAAGCTTCTCATCATATTTCACTCTATAGAAACCAGTCTGGTCCACATTAAGTTTTATCCAAGAACATAATGCAATGCTTTTATCGTTTCCCCCTCCAACACAGCAGCCCAGGAATTCCTTTGTATCAAGACTTTCAGCTTTTTCTTGCAATAGGAAATTATGACGAGTATCATATGAGCCACAGCATAATGTTATTGGGACAATCCATTGCCCATCCCCTTGAGCACCACTTGACAAGAACTGTGACTGCCATCAATTATTAATTATGAGAACTCATAACACAATGTAACAGCTCATTGTGCATTACAGTAAAAAGATGGAATCATGGCACTTTCAAAGTTTTAGTTGACCAATCCAAGGAAATGCGTGAAATAGTCATAATTAAAAAAACCTGCTCAAACTCCAATTTCTGATTATCGATCTTGACAGAGACAACTGGATATCCTTTTTGCTTTGTCCATGAATTCATTAGTTTGTTCACAGGTTCTCCAGATCCCTCCT
The DNA here is from genome assembly GCA_016808115.1 of Tetrastigma voinierianum. Taxonomy (NCBI): domain Eukaryota; kingdom Viridiplantae; phylum Streptophyta; class Magnoliopsida; order Vitales; family Vitaceae; genus Tetrastigma; species Tetrastigma voinierianum. The sequence continues at coordinate 196,027 of JAEQBH010004303.1, read as the reverse complement.
CTAGGGCAGCCCACAAGTCTTCCGTCCTTGCATTTGAGCAAGCATGCTTTTTTATGTATGAAGCAAGTGACCTCTGATGGCATGCAGAAGTTATATGCAAAACAAATCATGACATTTTTCAAAAGGTGAAAACAATAGAGGACAAACATTTATAATTCATGAATGCAAAGCCAACTGACATGAGAAAGAAAATAAAAGCATTAAGCTGTATATTATACGTCTCTCCTTGGAGCTTCTAACAACTATACTGTCCCCCATGAGGTCTCAAAACGGTAGTGATACCCTTGTCAGATGTTATTAACAGAAATTCTGAAAAGATATTGGTGTCTCAAGCTTTGTTCTTCCTCACGAACCACCCACCATGGGTGCACACAAACACATTGCATGAAAATGAACAGAAAAATAAACTAAAATAGAGAGCATGCATAACCCCCATGGGTGCAGCGTGGCCCATCTGCATAACACGGGCACCGGCAAGGCCTGGGCACATAACCACCATGGGTGCTGCGCCTGCCTGCACATGCATGGGCACAACACGAGCATAGGCACGCACACATAAAAACACGGTAGCCATGGTTAAAGGAAAACAGCATGGCTGCATAGCCATGGGAATAGCCTAAAACAAAAGGGGATGAGCCACAAGACATAAGAAGGGAGGAGGAAGAAGATAGAGAAAGAAATGATATGGAGCTAGAACTTATTTAGATACGGATCAAAAATTTTGGCTGGTGTCAATATTCAAGAAGGTTATATGGTCTTGTAAATAAGAGACTTATATGTGGTATTCATTATTAAAAAGCAAATCAGAAGGAGGATCCCAATCTACAATAAAGTCTATGCATGTGAAAAACAATAAAAACATGTGGCTGGATCATTCATGTTTCAAGGATTACTTAGGTTGGTGAGTGAGTATCATGTGAAGGATAGGAAGGTCACAAATTCTGAAAAAAATTACAGTTTGTCAAGTCGAAGTTAAAAGAGTGGAATAAGGTGACTTTTGGAGACTCGAGAAAAAAGAAATTTGCCCTTTCAGACTTAGCAGGGTTAGATGATAAGCAACAACAAGGGAATTTTTCCTCTGAACTAGCTACAAAGAAAACTTTAAGGAAGGAGAGGTGTTGCTAAAGGAGGAAGTTTTTTGGAGGCAAAGAACTAAAGTCAAATGGACAAAAGAAGTGGCTTGTAGGATGGCCAATGGTATGAGGAATAGGAAGTTCATTAAGTCCTTGGCGTCAAAAGATGGTGTAATCTAAAATAATATTAAAAGCATTTCAGAGGAGATTTAAGTTTCATTGGAGATAAGTTTTTCAAGCCTTCAAGCGGTTCTTGAATAATTGAAGATTTGAATTAGTCTCCCATTTCAGCAAATAGTGCCAAGTATTTACATCATTCTTTCTCAAACGAGGAGGTTCACAATGCTATGTTGCATTTAAATAAGGAAACGGCCCTTAGTCTAGATGGTTTACAATAGGATTTTATCAAGTGTACTTGAAACATATAGATTGTTTGGATTATGTACTTGAAACAAGAGGGTTTAGCATAAGATAAATTGAGGAGGGGATGTTCGTTTTAGCCAATTTTTACAATCTTAGTTACTGAAAATGCTAAGGGAAGGATTAAGGCACATGGAGGTCTAAGACAAAGAGATCCTTTTATCCCTTTCCTCTTCACCTTTGTGGCTAACATTTTAAGTAGATCGGTGGCAAGAAGCGAGAGGGAGGAGTGTCTTTTCCAAAGTCACCTATAAAAGAAAATCTTCTTTTTCTAAGTGATCCCCTTTATAGAGTTGCAATCTTTTAAGCTAATTCTATTGGTGTTGTGTACTTTTAAGGTTAGGATTAATGTAAATAAGATGTAGTTTCCTTTAGAGTGCAGAAAAAATTGAAAAGAACCAGAATCCAGGTTCAAAATCTCAACAAGAAAAGAAATAAAAGAACCGAGAGTTCGACAACCAAAATAAAATAGGTAAGTGAATGAAGACAACGGACTAAAATGACCTTTTGGACAAAACATATGCCTACAGTAGTATTACAACAAAATAGAATGTCAGTGATTTCTAATTTCCTTTTACACCAAAAATACCACTATGACTGCTCAAACAGACTGTCAAGGCAGTGAGCTATTTCAAACAACTATTGAAAGTTCTAAAGCTCCTTTTAAGACTTCTAAGAACTCCTGTTTTGAAATTGACCAACTGCTGTTTGATGCTCGAAATGAAATCTTTCATTTCTTCAGGCTAAACAAAGCTAATACCAGAGTTATAGAAAGAAGTCATTTCATCACCTATGCCACTATCCATTCTGTGATTATGAATCAACAGATTTATTATTATAAAAATACAAAAAAGGCCCTGGCCCACGATACCATAGCATAGGTGCTTTTATATTTCAGTTAGCTTCTAAAAAATCAGAACCTTGGGACTTACTGTGTAAACTGGAAAAAATTCCAGGATTATAATTTGTTGATTCAATGGCAGGGCACAAAACATATAACTAAAAATGGAAAAATATAACCAGAACAAAGAACAAACCTGAAAACATTCAGCACCAAGATAGCTCTGCTGGCATCCGGATAACAGATGCACCTTTTCTGTAACTTATTGCACATCAAATATTTCGTCAATCTCACCAGCATGGTTATCTCCACCTGAATAGAGAACTACGCTTTAAATAATGCATTTAAACACATAAACAACAAATTCACGTAGTGCAACAGAATCCAACAAGGTAAATATGTAAATCCAGTGAAAATTTTGCAGTCTAGTTTACTTACTCAATGGGATGTGACTCTCGAGCCATCAACCCTAAGACCATCAGTACTTTCATCAAGCGAGTCCAAACTTTCCATTCAGGAAACAAGCTATCAGATGCTAAATAGCTCACCTATCACATGTAAATCAATATTATATGGTTCACCAGCAGGAAATGTGATGAGTATAATAAATAGACACATAAATCAAAGCTAAATACCCATGTTGCAAATCCCTCGTTCAGCCATAAGTGTGTCCACCATTCCATTGTTACAAGATTGCCAAACCACTGGTGCGCCAGTTCATGGGCTACGACAGTTGTAACCTTAATAGAAGATAATTAATATGATTAAACAATTTCGTTGATGTGATAAAAACAATAGTAAACTGAATCCAACATTGCATTATCGGAATTGAATTCTACATTGCATAGAAAACTAAATTGTAATATCCAGACCAACTTTCAGAACATGCACAATACCCTCTGCTTGTTAGCAGCTGCAGAATGTTTCTCATCATAAAGCAAAGCTGTCTCTCACGATATGTAACTAAACCATAGTTTTCCATTGCCCCCAGCAGCAAAATCAGGGATTGCAATCATGTCCAACTTGGGTAGTGAATATGGGCAAGCAAAGTATCTGCAGGATTTTCAAAAGTAACAGGACACAGGGTCAAACAAAGACCACACAAGCACCTAATCGGTAACAATAACAGAAACAGTTAATAAGCATGGTCAAGAATGTCCATTTGCACTTGACTTGTCAGTTTGGTAAATGAAAATTGAGATGAAAAGTCACTTTGGTGTACAGGAGATGATGAAGCATACTCTTTGTATAGGCCAAGTGTCTTGACAGCCACATCCAAAGCAAATTTCCCTTGATTTGCCTTACCAACTTGACAATAGACACGAACTTTGATCCCTGTGAAGAGGTGGAAAATGAAAATTGTCAAGATCAAGTTATGTAATTCATAAAAAACAAGAAAGGTAGTTCTATGATTGTACCATCAGGTGTATGATCTTCCACATAATCAAAACAGACCAATGACAACTGCCACCAAATATGTAGACATAATTGGGAGTTCCTGATAGAAAACTGTCTTGATTTGTACCAGTTTTTCTTCTATGACAGGCATATTTGAAAGAGCTATGAGATCAGATGGCACATCTAATGTGATCTTGAATGTAGCCTGTGCACCAAGTATTATTTAGGAAAAAAGGTCAAAACATGAACTTTGCTATGGAATCTTTAAAAATTAAGTTAATTTGATCTCATAGAACTACTCACAACTTCCTCCTACAACATTAGCTTCACATGAAAATTTGTATTTCAATGGACATTATTTTCAACTTCTTGTTATACAACAACACGAAAACTTTCTTTCTTCCCAATGTTTTGGTGGCTTACTTGATAAGGTAACAATCATAATTTCAAGTTGTCAATTCCCCTAGTTTTTCGGTGCAGTTTTTTTTTTTTTATTACTATTATTTCTTAACACAACATGATTTTGGAGGCAAGTGCAAGTTTTTCCTTTCCAGCCATAATTGTCAAAAGAGATTCATCTCATCCAAATCAAATAACTAGTAAGAAACTGGCATCCTAATCCAAACAAGAGAAAAAGAAAAAAGAATTCATGACACCTTGCAAGCAGGCTCATCCCAGCATGGAAAGCATCGCCTGGCATCCACTGGTTCAAATTGTGTAACTGCCATATTCCTCTTTTCCCCATTATGCTCATAAGTACTGATAATAAAATCACAGCTCAAATTAAAATTTACAGAAAGATCAAAGTAAAGATATAACACATAAATTCACTACTCTCCATAAGACATATGAGATAACAGAAGAAAAGGACAGAAACTAAAACTTTACACCTTAGACTTTATATGCTATTTTGTTTTCCTCAGAAACTGAAAAACTCACACTAACCAGGAAAAATAATTAAACAAGACTACACTCAGTTAGAATGAAAGTTTGGTTTTAGGTCACAAATAATTAAGAACCCCGGTCAAATTATCTTAGAAATATAACAAAATTTTAAACCAATTACCTTCTGTAGAATCCCTTCATTTTGTCATTTAGAGTTCCGTCAAAACCAATAGCCAAAACTCCCATTCCGGGTGGAAGAACCTCGGAGAACTCCAAAACCAAAATCTCATCTTCCTCCACCAATTTCAACCTTGGTAGGCTCAAGAACCTGAACAAACATATATATTAATTTTTGGCAATCGACAAAGGGTGCAATAGAGTGGAGACAGAATCAAACCCAGAATCCAAAAATCTCTGCTGTTCAGAAATGGTTCCTGCAGCATTCCAAGTTTGTTTTCCTTTCCTATGGTTTCTGGCAAAGCAAACAAGTATTAAGACCACTAAAATTCGTTCATTCATTCCTTTGTAGCTCTGTTTTTTGTCTTGCTTATCTATCCAAAATAAAATCCTTCATTCATTCAGTTCCATCACATCTGATTTAGCTGCTGCCAAATCTAAGGAAAAGAAGTAAATTTTAAAAATTGATAGCCCAGTTGAAATAGCTTCACAAAAGATTCCGGCGCTTCTTTACTTTTCCCACCATTTCTTAACAACCAAACAGACGAATTAAGGTTATAATTGCTCATTCAAGGACCGGCAACACAGTCTAACTGCGCTATGAAATGGAAGGAAACTAGAAAACAGCCGAACATGTCTATAGTTTTTCTTCCATTTCTCAGCGGCCAAACGGATTATCAAACTATTATTGAAAATAAATAAAATCATCCTTCAATACAGCCATAAAATGGAAACCAAGAATCCGCAATCTGATCTTATCCATCCGGGAACAAACAGGAGTTCAAAAATGATAATAATAACAATGTTAACCAACGACGACAGAAAAGACCATAAACTATCAAAGTCGCGAGATTCTGAAGGTTCTGGTGGGACACCGATGGATCGTTTGGCGCGAGAAGGAGACACCATGACAACGGAAGGTCGGCGGCATTGAGAACAAATGAGTTGGTGGCGTCGAGTGAGTATCAAGATCAGAATCTGATTGGAACGGCGAGATGCGGCTCTCAAGGATGGTTTGGAATAATATCAATAACGTTAGGATAATGGTACCAGATTTTCAGTTTGCCCTCTGAACTACTCCATACTGAATAAATATCAGGAGTGAGCGAAAACGGTGATAGGGTTTAGACTTTCGATGTGGATTGATGTCAGCAGGCCAGAACCTTCTTATAAAAGGCATCTTCCAGACCTTAAAACGACGTCGTTTATTCACTTTGATTTTTGCTCCAATTTTACTTATTTTATAATAAAAATAGATAATTAATTAATTAATTATATATATATATATATATATATATATATAACATATATCATATATCTTAACTTTGATTTTAATTATTTATTGACTTTTTTCCATGTTTTAAAAATCAAATTGAATTGGCAGTCCGACTAATCGGACATCGATCGATTAATTTTTCTTGGCCCCGTTTTAAATCAAGCCGATCACGCCAATTATCGATTCGATCCTTAAATTATAAAATCGATATTTTGGCTCCAATAATCTATCCGATTTTTAAAAATATTACTTATATTCATTTTTGTATAATATATTGTTATTATAAGTATCTGACTCATGATTCTCTCTTGTGTCCATCTAATGCCTTTATCACATGAGCCAAGCCTAACTTCGATTTGTTAGTTAGGAAAATCAATCAAAATTTACATATTAGTTTGTTAGTCAATAAGTTGAATATACACTCTACATCGCATGGTGTGTTGTACATTTTAAATTTATTTTATTTTATTGTGAAGTGTTATAAATTATGACTATTCCCATGTTCTATTCATAAAATGATAATTTAAAAAATGTTTTGTTAAATCATTACCATATAAAAAATGGTAGGGCATGATACTTTCACCAACTCCCTTTTGACTTCAAAATAAATAGAAAACAACAGTTATATCTAAATATAAATAAACTCAAACTTTCAACCACTTAAATGGTAAAAGAGTAAAATATACGCATAACATCAATTTCACATCCGCATTCCGGGATGTGTTTATATAAGATGAATATTTCGACGGCATGCTTTAAAGCCATGATAATTTCAGATCAAGCATAATATTTATACGACGGTCGAATCGTTATAAATAAGATTACAACCCATTTCTGCCCGAATACGCGAGCCCCATTCTGTTTAATATTATAAGGAGTGTTTATTTGTTTGATTTTACAATTTCATAAGATATAACGAGAACATATATATATATATATATATATTCATATTTTTTTAGATGTTTGGACCATGAATAGAAATGATTTTGATTTCAAGGGAGACACCACGTTTGACAAAACAAAGAATATTAAAGCTTTGAAAGGAAGCCAAATTAATGGTGTAAATAAATACATAAAGTTGTGAATAAAGATAAGAAGAATCAAAGTGGGAGAAGATTACAAGGAGAATAATATATTTTTTATAATCATCATTGCTAAAAGAAGATTTTCACTTATGCTTTCTAAAAGATCCTATTTCTAGAAGATTTTTATTGATAATAGATTGATTATACATTTGAAGGTAATAATATATTACAACTGATCAAAAGAGTAATAATGGTAACTTGTCTTCTTTACTAGCTCTAATGAGGCCAATATAATGGGTCTAATCCAACTTTAACCATTGAAAGACTTTCTCAAATTAACATATGAATGAGATGGATACGAGACTTAAAATCGAATGTTTATAATAGGTTATTATAATATAATATGCGAAAGCGAATAGTTAAAATATAAAAATAGACAAAGTCATCTCAAAAAGTTTGAAGAAAACAAATTTAATTTAATCATTAAGATATGTTAAGTTCACATCATATAATTCCAATATATGCTTTTGGTGCGGGGAAAATATGTTATCATTAAAGTTTCATTGATAGTAGATAAAATATTTTTTGTTATAAACTAAAAATTAACATCTTAGAAATGGATCAAAATAGGCAAATAATGTATTTATCTATTATTATTTAGTGTGAAAGTGGATAAAAATTAAATGACAATGTCCGATAATATCTCCTAAGAAATTTCAATCCTTGTCATTAAACTAAGGTTTCAAATTAATTACATGGAGGCTAGCCAAGACTTAAAGTGATTCAACTCCTATACTGCAGAATGCTATAATCATGTTTTATTAACGCCATGCTTTAGAATCTTAGGTTTTAGAGCTTAAAATAGAATTTAAGGCCTTTTTATTCATGCTTAAACTATATTAATAACAATAAATAACATAAAGAATTACTATTTTAATGTTATTTCTGAAATTGTTAATATTTTTTTGAATTTCATAATAAAATAAAATGTGTTATTCCTATTTTTTGTTCTCCTTATTTTCCGATAGAACTTAAAACAATTAAAACAAGAATCTAAATTGACCTATGCGCTATTAAAAGTCATTTGAGTGGAGCTGAATAGAAAATTAGAATACAATTGATGAGAGTGAGATGTCTAAAAGGATTATGGAATATGTTTTACTTTTAATGAATCTAATAAACTCTACAATATTTAATGAAGAAATTAGTGCATAATCTCTCCTTCTTATTTTTTTCTCTTGTAGCTTATTTTCCTCACAGCTTATTTTCTTAAAGTAAGGAAAAATAGATTTTTATTATTTTTGGCCTGAAAGGAATTCATATTTGAATTTTTTATTTTTTTTATTTTCTTGCTTAGGTAAAATGATTACTTCATGAAATTTTAAATTTTTTTTTTTTAATGATGGGCTGTTTTATCAATGTGGAACTATTTGTCATCTTGTTGAAGCATTTTATCTGTGTGGAGACGATTCAAACAAATAATACAGATTTGATCAATCTAATCAAATTATAGCTCACACACATATTTAAATAACTAGTGTTAAGAAGTATATTTTAATCACTATTTATCAAATTTATAGGTTTTATAAAGTACGATTTATTATCTCATTAACTTTGAATATTGGCCTATAATGTATGATTTTTAACTATTTTATATATTTTGATATATGGATTTATTATGCTTTGAATCAATAATATTATATTTTGTTTAAAAAGAAGAAGAATTCGTACTGTCCATTCCTGCATGGGAATGAAGTGACGTCGTTTTGAACATAAACGACGTCGTACAACTGTGCGGTTTCTCCGTTTCTGGAGAGGAGATAAACGACGCTGCCAGTATTCTTCTTCAATCTCCTCTTTTAGGTCTTCGGATGCACGCATCGCAAGTAAGAACAAAGAAGAACTGAGCAAGAAGCTTAAATCTATGGCGATCCATATGGAGGTGGTCTTCCGCCCCGCCTTCCCCGTACCATGCCAGAACCGCTTACCACACCGCTTCCATACAGGTTAGTTTGTCTTTCACTTCTCGTTTTCCTGCATCAAACATGCCTCATTTATGAACAAAAACGGGAAGCGTTGTTGTTGCTTTTTTTTTTTTTTTCATTTTAAAAATTCTAAAAATCATGAACAAATCGAAGGGGCAAGTTGTTGTTTTTTTTTTTCATTTTTAGTGCACCTCTAAAACCCTCTCTCTCTCTCTTTCCTCAACTGAAATATAAATGGTATTCAGAGTAGTTCTTGAAGGGTCACGTGGGACAAAGAAGAATGCGCCTGAAATTGCAAAATACCAAGACGCCTCCTGTAATGCTTCATTTTTTCAATCGGATTACAATTTCAAAAATATTAAATCTTAATATATTTTTTCTTTTATCTGTGGGTACAGCAATATCTAGAGATAAGAATGATATTTTGAAGTGCAAGGCAGATGCAGATTCATCAAATCAAGTTGGTCTTGGAACTTGAGATGCTAAGTTTGATTAGTATATTGAACTGAAGGTGATTGAAAGAAATTTGATTGAATTGTTCATACGATTTTTTCTGTTGTGTTTCTTTCTTGCATTTGGATCCTTCCAGAAATGTGTTTGGCTGAATTATGATGCATTTTTCAATTGTTCTGCAATTTGCTAGAAATTTGTGCTGGGTTTCTGTCTTGGATTCTTTATTGCTGGAAGCTTTAATAAAATAATATGAATTCAAAAAATAAAAAATAAAAAAACTCATGCAATAGCTTTAATGGTTCGGTCAACTATGCTTATCAGCCTATATCCAGGCTAATATAACAGAGAATCTTTCCTTATACGAGGCAGCCAACAATATACTTCTGGATCTGTTTCCATTCCTGTATCCATTACTCAACTAGAAACTTTTCTGTTCCACTTAGGTATCCTCATTCTTCATATCCCCATATATGCCCCTCATATAACCTCTTTTACAAGCCCATCTCTCTCGTAACTTTTTCCCCTCATAAGCTAATTGATATTTCCAATAACTTTCCTTATTGTATAAAAAAACCTAATATTATAATAAATTACTTAAGAATTATCCTATAAAATATTATTTGCTAAATATAAATCAATATCATGAATTTAGACATATACTACAACACACTTGTATATGATTTATATGACAAATCACAATTGCTCTACTTTAAGTTGTTAAGCGAATGTATGCTGCCTCTCTTGTGAGTGAAATAAGAAAAGACTGAAATTAAAAACAGATTTAGCTTTATCTTGTATTTAATACTTTAAATCAACAAAGATAGCATAAACTGGTCTGATTACTTTGCATTAGGTCAGCTTTAAAAACCCAAAAGTATTAGGTCTATTAAGAAAATTATTCCTTCAAAATTTATATATATTTTAAAATTTATTGTCCTTATATAATATAATAAAGAAACAAATGAAATGTGTTTTGAATAAACATATAGAATTAATTTCTTATTAAGTTTAAACCTATTTTTTATTTTCCTCCAAATTTTCTTCCCTTCCACTTTGCCTCTCAATTTCCTTCTTCCATTTTTCCTCTATATTTTCTCCTTGGTACTTTCCGGGTTCCAAATGGAACTTTAAGGTTCAAGGTGATATATAAGGACTAGGAAATTTAAAAATATGTAAAATTTTGAGAAATGATTTTTCTTAGTATATATTTTTCCTTAGTACTTTCCGGGTTCTAAACAGATATGTAAGTCATAACCGAAAGTGTAAGTTCCTTCTTATGTCTTCTGTAGACTACAAATCTTTCTGGTTATGATCTAGTAATGTTTATGAATTCACCTTTCTCAATCTTCCTGTTCTTGGGGAGGTTCCCTCAACATGAAGGAACCGTCTTGTTCACGGATTTTCATCTCCTTTGGAATGAACCTAACATGTCTTGTAAGACTCCGTTTGGAAGAAAGTACCAAGGAAAGAAAATAGAGAGGAAAAATGGAAGAAAAGAAAATTTAAAGGAAAATAAAAAATAAGTTTAAACTTATCAAATTACTTCCCATATATTTATTCAAACTCATTTTATTTGTTTCTTTATATCATGAGGACTAAAAACTATAATATAATATTTTTTGAGAAATTTTGATTATAATTGATTTTTTTTTATATTTTCCACGGTCAAACCAAACATGAGAAATCATTTTCCTCGTGCAATCACCTTGTTCATGGATTTTCTTCGTCTCTGGGATGAACCTAACATTAACATTTTTTGTAAATTAATGGCCCTGGAAGAGAGAATGAGTTGTTCTTATTGATGGTATACTGTTATGTTTTCAGGTAATTGACAAAGATAACTCAGAGAAAGCTGTTTCATGGCCAAGGAACAGAAACACTCTACTACTTGACAAAGTCACGGTTGGGTAAGGCTTCATCTTGGCATTGGTTTTTTTAGATCTTGGCTTCCATCGGAGTAAGTTAGACCCCAGAGATGCCACCCAGATTTATTCAAGGTGGTTTCGGAGTATTTGTAGTTTGATGCAGAGCACTCATTGTTACAGATTGAGGCTGGCCCATTTCATTTGATAGTTGTCTGGTTTTTAAAACATTGCTTGATACTGTGTTTTGAGGTTGAAATTTTAGGGAAACGTTTGGTTCTTGTTTTTTAAAACTGTTATTGAAAACAGATTTTGAAAAATGGTGTTATTTGAAAACTGTTATTATTCTTTTGATTTAGTGTTTTCTATGTTTTTCAAAACAATAAAAAATTGGGAACCAAACGTGCTCTCCCTGTTTTCCTTGTTATCCTTGTTTTTTAGAATAGAAAACAGTTTTCAAAAGTAGGAACCAAACATGCCCTTTGGTTCCTGTTTTTGAAAACCGATTTCTGTTCTCAAAAACAAAAAAAAAATAAGGAAAACATGAAAAACATGTTTGGTTCCCAGTTTTTTTATTGTTCTATAGAACACAGAAAATACTAGATTAAAAGAACAAGAAGAGTTTTTAGAGAACATCGAAATGGTGTTCTCTGTGTTTTGAAAACTATTTTCAAGAACAGTTTTCAAAACAAGAACCAAATAGGCCCTAAGCTACTCGACATTTATTCTACTTTTTATCATTGTGACTAAGGCCCCTAGCAGCTGGGCAAGAATACTCCTCTCAATTGATAAGAAATAGAATAATGCTGGTTGTTCATCTAAAGTATGCAAATTCTTCAATAACACATCTTATTGACCACCCTAGAATCGAAATGTTGTAGTACCTTATTCCATATTGAGTACTTTTGGATTTGTTTTCAGCTGTTAGAGACTTCTCTGAGTCTTTTTGAATAGGAAATGTGCAACCATCCATTCTTCTCCATCGTTGTATCCGAAGAGTTCTGCAACTGAAATGAAGAATGTTCTCCAATAGACTGTCCACTTGACGGCTGAATCCTTGCCGTAAGTTGACTCCATTATTGGCTTTATAGAAGCTGAGTTCTTGTCCATTCTTTTAAGCCATTCTTCACTGCAAGACATGTTTTTAGTCCTTAGATCTAGTTTTCTCGGTTAACCATGGGACGAAAAACCGACTATAGGTACTCTAATTGCTGCCAATTTACAGTGTAGTTTATCCTTACCTTGTTTGTGCATAATGCTTTCCGTTAACAAGCCAATGATCAACAACAGAAACATCTTCCTGCATATAAATCATTGTCAAGAAATCAACAATGAGCGACCTCAAAACTGATGCATAATTCAAATTCTTCATAGGTCAGGATATAACAGTAAACTGTTATTCAGTTAGGCCAGATCCAACAAGATCTACCACTACTATAAATTTGAGACTTATTGTGGAAATGGTCTGAGTACTGCTGTCTCCGAGTAAACAAGGGCTTGTTTGGTTCTTGCTTTGGAAAACTGTTCTTAACAACAGTTTTTGAAACCACAGAGAACACTATTTTGGTATTCTCTGAAAACTGTTATTGTTATTTGAATTTAGTGTTTTTTGTATTTTTCAGAACAAAACAAAATCTGGGCACCAATCGTGTTCTCCCTGTCCTCCTTGTTCTCCTTGTTTTTGAGAAAAGAAAACAGTTTTCAAAAGCAGGAACTATACAGGCCCTAACATATAATGACTAATTGAACAGAATGCATCCTACCTACAAATGGATATGATCATGAAAAAATAGTGGTAATGTTCCCAAATAGTCTGTATGTTCTTCTATTGAGGCAGTTAGTACAGCTCCTATATGTCACCATGAATCTGGTATTATTCTAGTGGTGAAGCACAGGGCTCACCTGGAAATAAAGAAGCAGATCTGCGGCAGGCATGGTGCCACCACTGAAGAAGTACCTTGTAATCCAGTCGTCATCGCTTTCGTCCTGCATGAGAATAGTACCCAGGAGGTATCATTCTACTAGCCAACATTTTTCGACTTCTATTTACTTTTGCCTATTACATTATAGTACCCTTTCTTACAAGGATTTGATCTCGATTCTCTCATATGCCAATTTTACCACTTGAGCAAAGCCTCAAGGGCAGTCTACCATCTAACATAAAAGCAAGTTAACTAGGAGAATGGACAATTCTCATTTCTCAAGCATTGCTCATTCAAACCAGCAGAATACATCCAAGTCCAGCCAAGGAAGTTAATTAGCTATACCTCAAAGTGATATGCGAATGCTTTGTGGCAGAAATAATGAACAAAAAGAAGGCTGTCATGTTTCATCCACCCAGATATCTTCTTGAGAAGATCCTTGTAGTTCTTCATGTGCTGTGTGAAAAAGCAGCACACATCTTGAACCATACCAAAACAAACACACTTCAAACATTATAGGATGATTTAAAAGGGCTATGCACCTCAAACATCTCGATGGAGAATATTCGATCATAGGATGCCTCCATTTCAAATGTGCTGATATCTGCAACAATAATCTCCACATTTTGCAGATGAAGCTCCCTGTGGAAATGAGAGACAAAATGGTTTAGTTCACCCATGGAAACTCAACTTTGTCAAAACGCTTACAAGAAGGATTGTTCAGAGGAAATTTTAAATGGGAAACCATTTCTAAACAGGCATTTCCCATGGGAAAATCACATATGATTATTTCCCATGAAAAAGATGGAGCATTTGACACAAAAACAATGGGTTCCCACCTCAGGGCCAATGAGACAATGAGGCACACAAAGCAGTTTTCTACTTTTCACAAACACGAGATTATAAAAATAAAAAAGACATTACTTGTAAAACAAAATAAAAAAGATATTACTTGTAAAGCAACCTAGTGAACATCTCTCACTCCTCAATATATGCTTTTTGAATGCAATAAGGGATTTGGTAAAACAAAGAGAGCAACTTATTGGTTTTACAAATTTGGAGATTGAAGGAGATTTTAAAGTAATTATAGATTGTTATAATAGAAATAGTTTACATAGTTCAATTATTCTACTAATGGGGGATATTTTCAGACTTTCTTAAGATCTAAATATTTACAATTGCTGTTATATCTATAGAGAAGCAAATGGAATAACGGATTGTTTAGCTAAGAAGGAATCTAGAATACTAATCCTAATATTTGATGCTTGGATTTTCCTAAGGATGTCATCAAATTCAGTTTTAAAGATTATTGTGGTTTATATTTTAATTGTCTGTGTAAGTTTCCTTATTCTTATTCGTAGTCTTTTTTCATAAAATAAAAATAACAAAGAGAGTAACATACTGGCACTGCTCTTCAATATATGCTTTCTGGCTCGAATTGCAAAATCCCAGTGATCCTGCAGTTGGTATATTTCCCGTGCAATGTACAGAGATGGGGTGATCCCCAACCACATCTCAACATCAAGAACAGTGTGCTCGTCTTGTATTGTGCCCTCTACAGTACATCTCCAACATAGCGTTCTCAGCATCCTCTAAACTGCTCGACTCATTGGGGAAGTAACAACAACTGCACCAAATTCCTGTAATCAGATCAGCTCATGCAGCTTCTAAAATCGTAATTTGCATATTAATTTGGTCCAACCTAAATTAGTTGACCACAGTTTCTCACATTTCAAACAAATGTTGAAGCAGGCATTAAACATTTAGTATATTGATATATGTAGAAAGCAAGATCTTTTGAACTCAGAAGAAAATCCCGTTTGTTCGGGTTCAAACGGGGATAATTACATTTAGAAGAAATACACCCGGAAAAATATCTGGATCTGAACCAGGATAGGAGTAGAAATCGTTTACCTATATTTTAGATTCTTTCCAAGCACCAGCTTAAAGAAGGAGGTTGGGAGTTCATAATGTTGGGATTTTGCATCTTCGGTCTTGATGGCTATAGGCATTTCTTTCAAAGCTGCAAGAGAAGTAGAATTGGCACATCAGAGAACAAATTACAGATAAAGATCCTCCATTAGAAATCATGAAATCCATTAGAAAGAATTGTTTCGTCTTCATCACGACAGCTTTTCTCTTCTGGTTTGATTTGTTGCCAAGAACTAAAACAGAATTATACAGAAGAGACCGAGATTAGAGAGAGGAGAAAGTAATATTCAGCCTAAACATCGAGAAAAACAGTAGCAACAAAACCGAAGAGAATACACTTTTCTCGCTTAAACCAGATTTATATAATGTCAACGCTTTGCTAAAAGCCCTATCCCTAATCTTCTCTGCGTTTCCGGATTTTCCAAGAATATCGAGAATACACTTTTTCACAAGCAGATACAGACGAATAATTTCCTAACCGATTCAGGCCTCCGCTGATTTCAACCTCACAATGTCACAATCTCCTCCATTGCGAAACAAAAATGGCAACAAAATTCAATTACCCTAACCTTATCCACAACATCATGCTGTTTGGTTCTCGGGAAAACAAAAGTATATATAAAACCAAAAAAAAAAGAAAGCAAAAAACGTCTAGAGAGTGGAGAGAGAGAGTACAGTGAGCGAAGTGAAGGAGAGAGGAGAGCTGGAGCTCAGCCGAAGGCTTGTATCCGGAGCGAAGCCGACTAGCCAAGAGAAGCCGCGTGAGTCTCCTGACGACGGCGTCTGGCAAGAGGTTGCGTTCCAGCGAAGCCAGCATCAGCCTCACCGTGGCGTCGTACGGCACCTGCATCACTCCCGCCATCTCTCACTCCTTCACTCTCAGATTGAAGAAGAAGAAGAAGAAGACGCCGGAGACGGAAGGCAACTCAGGCGAGAAATGTGAGAATTCCGTAACGGTTTTGCCGGAGACTAGTCCGTTTCCGATACTGCCTGAGCTGTCACAGAAATCAGAACGGAAGAAGCTGATGTTGTGTAACCTTCTCTGTTCTCTCAGGACTCAGCGTCTCCAGCCACAGATCTCCAATTTTTTTGATCTCCAAATTGGCAATTTTTCCTTTTACATATTTGGAGAGTGGCCCACTTTTTTGGAAAAACTCCAACCTATCATCTTTAAATTTAATAAATCCATCTTAGCATCTTCTCTCAAATTTTCACATTATAATACAAATTTTTTTAAAAATAATTAGTATACAATTTTTAAAAAACACTAAAACAACAAGAAAAACATTTTGAGTCAACAAAAATAACAAGAAAAACATTAAATTAAAAGAACATAAACTATTTTGAGTTAAAACCAAAATAATGTTCTCTATGTTTTCAAAAAATGTTCTTAAAAATAATTTTCAAATACAGCACTAAATGCACCCTTTCTATTGACTTAGGCAGGCTTTTTTTATTTAATGTCGAATATAACTTTTTTTTTGAAATTTTAACGTCAATAATACTTAATAACACAAGATGCTGCTTGCTTTTTAATATTGTAGAATGAAGCAGTGGACTGAAGAACGGACAGATATTTTGTAAGCCATTCCGCCTCGCTTCTTAATGACATAGGTATAATTTAATTTTAATCGAGTTTTTAACTGCCGCTTATTTTCTTAAATCCAATACGAGCTTCGCATTATACTCTCTTTAAACCCTCGGTAAAATTAAAAATTTTCAAAACTATGAAACGTTATCAAAATAATAAATTACCATAAAGGCTCAGGTTTCAGGGCCCTCTAGATCTCGACGACGAAACGGACCGCACTGCTAAATCTGCCTCACGAACGAAGAACCCGTAAAAGTTCTCGGGTCAAATTCTAAGACGTTTTAAATTTTTCCGATTTTCTGACGATAAGCTACCAACGACCTGCGGACGATATTTTAATAAAAATCTCGAAAATGCAGAACGACCAAGCACCATTTAAAATAAAGTAAACTGAAAAGAAATAAATCGCTTCAGTACAGAACTGATCGAATCATAATACGAATCCATGTGATTCAAAATAATAATAATAATAAGCCCCGCCTCATTATATTTTTAAAAATAACTTTTATTATTTTTATTTTTTATACTTTTAATATAAATAATAATAATTATTATAATGTTTTTTAATAAATAATTTATAAAATTCAATATTTTTTATTTTTATGAAAATATTAATTTTAATATAATAAAAATAAAAACGTAAATATAAAAAAATTAAATTAAAAACAAAATGTAAACTGGTCGAGCGAATTTTCCATCTCCGCCCCGCCATGCTTAATTTTTAAACGGCATGTGCTTTGTAATTGAAAATAAACGATCCTGCCGATTTAACCGCCTGCCCCAACCTCACAGCTGCCATTATCCCTCTAATAATAAGTATTAATAGTTCTTTGGTCGAGCAACGACAGCTTTTCTATTTTTCATGAAACGACTTTTCGAATAAACAAAATATTTTCACTTTTTCTACGCGCAGTAAATTTTTCAAAAATTTACATCAATGCCGCGAAAATTTAAAAAACAAACGCTTTGGCTAAAAACTATTTAACTTCAACATTAAGTCAAAAAACAATCGTCACCTTCATTTTTATTTATTGTTTCACCACAAAATCACTTTTTACTGCGAGCCGTGATTTTTCACATTCTTGCCTCACTCATTTCTATTGTTTTTCCTTCGTTTTTCTTTATTTTTTTGTATTGTTGTCGCCTATTTATTACGGTGTGTTTTGTGTCGACGTGTAGGTCTGTTGTTAACAATTTACTTAATTACTTCTCATAGGTTTTCGTATTAGTATTTCGAGTGATAAAGTTTTACCAGAAAGTCATAAGTATCAAATTTTGTTTGTTAGCATACCTAGATTATCAACTTTGTAAGTCGAACTATCACTATCTTTATCACTTTTGACCATTAAAAAAACAGTTTCAAACTTTAATTTGTGATTTTTTATATGTAACGCTTAACTAATAATTACTGCTTATATTTTATTATATTTATTATTTTCTCGAAAATTCATCATAAATAATTTAAAAAAGTTCAGAACAATGAAATATGCTTCCATGAAAACATTATATTTTTATGTTTTTAAGGATAAAAAATTATTTTTAATTATTAAGTATAAGTATGTTTTTCTATATTTTTCTTTTTAAAAACGAGAGATTGTTTTTTTTTTTTTAAACAATTAACGAATAAACTTAAAATTTTAAATATATTTTCATTTTACAAACCATCATACAACAAGTTTTAAAAAAATATTTTCAAAATTAAAAAAATAAAATAAAAATATATATATATATATATATATATATATATATATATATATATATATATATATATATATATATAGAGAAAGATATATATATATATATATATATATATAAAATATCTAACAAACAGTCATAATAGTATTTAAAGTTGTTTTCAAAAAATGTTTTAGATAATTTTTTGTAAAAAACAATTTAACGAAGTCAATGATAGTCACTAAACAAAGTCACAATAATATTTAAAGTTGTTTTCAAAAAATACCTTACAGAAATTTTTAATGAAAATAATTTATTAAAAATACGTAAAACATGTAGATACTAAACAATCGAGATTTTTTCCTCTCGTCTCTGATGGCAAGTTTCTTCATTTCTTGTCATCCTGACAAGTTGGGTTTTTCCTTTGTGCTTTAGGAGCGCTGAAGTGTCGCTTTTAAGAATTAATTCGCAATGACCGGTATGCAAAGCAATTAGAGGACGCATGGGCCAATTTTCAGCTGGACGAAGAGGAGTCTGGAGGGCTGGAGGTCTCTAGCGAGGAAGCTCCAGAAAAGCTATTTCTAAGGGGACTTTATATGCGGCATGTCTGATTCGGTAGATTCCTCACTGATAAGCCGATCAATTTTGTCGCTATGAAGAATTCTATGGCTTCCATATGGGAACCGGGGAAAGGAATAGCAGTTACGAAGTAGGAGCGGGCAGATATCTGTTCCAGTTTTTCCACAAATTCGATGTCATCACAGTTCTTAATATCTGGTCGTGACTTTAACCAAAGATATATCGGGTTGGGTGGAGGAGGCTAATGGAGACTGAGCCTGCTGCATGTAGTTCCCTAAATTAGGTAACTTTCTGGGTCCAGATCCGTAATCTTCCTGTGGGATTCCAATCAATCAAGATTGTTAAAGATATTGGAGACTATGTGGGTCAATTTTCGAGCTCCGATGAAAATAATTTTATGGTTCCCCGGAGGAATTTTTTACGACTGCTACTAATATGGGATGTCCATAAACCACCAAGAGTATAATGAAGATAAAGAACTGGGTGGGGAATGGCTGGGGTTGATTTTCGATATGAACGCCTTAACCTATTCCCTGCTTCATATGTGGGTGCTCGGGGTCATACCGACGAAATGCAAAGAAATTGTACGAGTATTCGGTAACGTCCTTAAGCCCATATTCATAATGAGATTCACACTCTGAAATTACCGCTCATGGTGGGGACAGATGAGCTTTAAGAAGGTGCCAGGACGTTGTCTTAACTTAAGGGATGGAGAGGGAAGTAATGATGGACACGATGAAGGTCAAGGCAGAAAATGACTAATCATGGGGTTAACGAAGGACATAGCCTAGTAATCGGGCTCCGCGAGCCATTACAAAGCGAAAGGAGATAATGAGCGCTGATGCACTCACCCGGCCAAAGCCCATGGAAGTGGTCAATCTCGGAAGCCGCGGACTTTGTACCGCATCAAAAAGGGAGACGCGTTGAGAGGAGGTCGCCTTCGAGGTAGGCTCATCTTCATTGTCGAATCAAGAGAAAGAGATAGATAATTTCAGACAATCGTAACCAATGGTGGGCTCGGGATCCGGGGTCTACCGAGAGCCATGACGCGTTAAGCCGAACCGTCAGACAGCTCAAGCCTCGAGATCTTATTCTCTCTAAGAGGCCAAAGTTCGTGTTTTTAATGGAAACCCTAATAGATAAAGGCAAAGTGGAAGTAATAAAGGAAATGATAAGATATGAAGGCTGTTACGTGGTGGACAATGTAGGCCATGGGGCTGAGGTCCGCAATGCTTTGAGAACAACAATGAGCTACTCCGTCCCGCTCACGAGAAACCATATTGACTCAGCGTAACTAAGCAGGGGCAAGGGATTTCGCGCTTGACCGGGATACTATGGTCATCCGTGAAGATGTCGAAGACATGAAGCTTCGGGAACTATCATAGCGCTTATTACAATATCCACATTGCCTTGGCGTTGTATTGAGATTACAATGATCTACTCACTTAAAGTGAGAATCCAGGGTCAACGTAGTCATCCCTAATGGTTAATTAAAGGATTCGCAGAAGCTACGTAGGCTAGCGGGCTAATTGATATTGGTACGAAGGATTTCAATTCACATGGGAAAATCCGTGGGGACACCGCATTGGATTGAGAAAGCCCGATAGAGCCATGGTCACACGCATGGTTATCAAGGTTCCCCGAACGCATGATGGCATGGAAGCATCCGGTCTGGATCTATTCCACTTTTCCTCAACACTAGATATCCGCAAGACTTACGCACAAAGAAGCCGTTCCGCTGATAACAATTGGCTAAATGAACCAGGTTGTGGAGATGTGCTAATGAGTAGCTGGGAGAGTTCAATCGAACAAACTATCCAGTACAGATTAAGTGCTTGTGGCCATGCATCAGCAGCATGGGGAGGTAGTTCTACTAGAAATTTGCGTCAAAGTATAGCATCTTTGTAATGAAAATGGCCCAAATTTAAAGGGAAAAGGACGTTAAGAGTCTCGAGGGAGTTTGAGATAACAAAGGCAGGTATGTGGATTTACCGATTCAAATGAGACCTTGAAACAAAGGGCTAAACAATTCAAGCTGACAACTGTAATGCAAATACTCGACATTTTCATTCCATGGCCTCAACTAGGGAGGAGAAGGAACCGTGATATCAAGATTAAAGGATGACCCGGGGTGGGCATGGCTGACAACCGAAGAAGAGGTGGAGAAGACGATGTTAGATTACTCAAGCTAGAGGCGCCAGAAGGCAAAGAATGATGGTGGGTGTACTGATGTAATTTCTCCTATGATTTCGAATGATGATAATGCATTTTTAACAACACCGTTCACTGAAATGGAGATCAAAGAAGCTGTGTTCTCCATGCATCCAGATAAATCACCAGGTCCAGATGGGATGAATCCAGCTTTTTTTCACTAGCTTGGCATGTTATCTAAGAAAGATGTTTGTGAGCTCCGCTTAGATGTCCTCTCAAACTCAAAAATTCCAGAAGTTATGAACGACACTCAAATTGTTCTTATTCCAAAGAAACAAGTTCAGTCCCTAGGTGATCTGAAGCCGATATCCTTATGTAATGTTATCTATAAAATTGTGGCTAAGGTACGGCAAAATGCATCAAACAACTCCTCAAGACTGTTATCCGCCCCTCAAGGTGCTTTCATTCCGCAAGTGCGGCATCTATCACTCGCATAATATCTTCATATCTTTAAAGTGTTACATTATTTGAACAGAAGACCTCAAGGGAAACATGGATTAGCGCCCTTTAAGGTGGATATGTCAAAGGCATATGATAGAGTTGAATAAAGACTTCTTAAAAGGATAATACTAACGGGTTCCATGAGAGGTGGGTTAACCTCATTATGGAGTGCATATCCACTGTGCAGTTTAAGATTCTCCATGAGGGTAAGGAACTTGGTCCTATCATACCCCAAAGAGGATTGAGGCAAGGGGATCCTTTATCCCCATATCTTTTCATCATTTGTGCGGAGGCTTTGAGTTCTTTAATTCAAGCCAAAGAAAGGGAAGGACAAATCCATGGTTGCAAGGTTGTTAGGGGAGCTCCAACAATTTCGCTTTTTTTTTTTTGCTGATGATTGTTTCATCTATTTTAGAGAAAATGAGCATGAAACTAGTGTGGTAAAGCAAATACTGGGGGAATATGGTATTGCCTCAGGGCAGAGAGTAAACTTCACCAAATCATCTATTTCTTTTAGTCGCAATGTTAATGCTGGTTAAAGGAGTTAGCCATGTTTCACTCGGGGGTGAGTGGCACTATGATCATGGCTTATACTGTGCACTCATTTGTAGGAGAAGCAAGAAGAAGGTATTTGAGCATATTAAGGACGAGTTTGGAAAAATTGAATGGTCGGAATACAAAAAGCCATCTAGAGCGAGTGTTATCCTCCCCGAAAACTATGAGTCTCAAGTAGTCTCGACCTTTGTCATGTCTGTTCTATTATTACCATTAGGCGCAGCTAAGATATTGAAAAGGTTCTAAATTGCTATAGGTAGGAAGAAGAATGGAGGCCGAGAATAATTGCCTCAGTGGGATCTTTTATGTATCTCTATGATGGGTGGTGGATTGGGTTTCCTGAAATTGCATGATTTTAATCTAGCTCTTTAGTAAACAAGGATGGAAATTTGTGACAGCCAGTTCACCGTATCACAAATTTATCAAGCATGGTATTACCCAAATTCTTCTGCTTTTCCATGCTTATCTTAGGGTCAAACCCTAGCTATGCATGGCGAGCATACGGGCCTCGAGATATCGTGAAGGGAGGTATAGCGTATCACAGGTTGGTAATGGCTCCAATATACGTGTTACTACGCACTGTTACCTGGGATGTACACTCGAATGATATCTACCGCATTGCGACAATTATGAATCATACAATCCACGCCTGATGACTAAGTGCAAGAGAAAAACCGATAAAGACCTAAGCCACGATATTTTCAACTAGCGTGATCGTGCCCCACTTTGAATATTCCTCTAAGCTGCAAAGAGTACAGCGTATCAATGGTATTGGCTTCATGAGAGAAATGACATGTATTTAGTAAAGAGTTGTTATCGTCACCAACAAACTCAAATAGCAGAAAGCTCGCCACAAGTATGGTCTTTATTATGGAAACTCCCAATTCCGCCAAAGATCCGAAGCTTCATGTGGAGAGCTTTGAAAGGTGTTTTACCTACTGCGGATAACTTGAGAAGATGGATGATCCAAGTACAATCACTTTGTTCGGTCTGTGTTTAGGATCGAGAATCCATACATCATTTGTTGGGGCAATGTCCAATAGCTAAGGAATGTTGGTTGCTAACCCTTATTCTAATCCAAGGAAGATTTGAAACAGTTATGTCATGGTTTAATTGTCTCACTCTTGCATGTTCTCAGGAAATAGTGGCTCTCACAATTATGATATGTTGGGTTATATGGACAAATCGCAATAATAAGGTGTGGAGGAACAAAGGTTGGTCGGCTGGACACATCCTCCATATAGTAGGTAAAATGATGAACCAATGGCAGGAGGCACATCATCTCAAAGGAATGCATAGTGGTAACCCTCAACTACCAGACCCATATCCGACTACATGGCAAAAACCAATGGTAGGCTGGTATAAGATGAATGTAGATGCTGTAGTGGATCCAAACAGGTCCTTGACAGGGTGTGGAAGTATATTACGTGATGCTGAGGGGAATTTCATATTTGTACATGCTGCACCGATCCAAATAAGTGTACCACCGAATGAAGCAGAGGCGATGAGTATGCGAGAAGCTCTATCTTGGCTCAAAATATGCAATTGCCTCGGGTGATAGTAGAGTTGGATTTACAAGTGGTATATATAGCTCTCAAGTCTACTTCCGTATACGCTCCCTTGCAACGCATCGGGCCGATCACAAAGCTTAGTGTGTCAAACACTTAATTTAAAACTTTCTTTTTGTGAAAAGATCTGATGACCCGCTTGCTCCTCACTCAGAATAGAGCATCGTGTTCTATGTCGTCCCATCAGAGGATGCTTCATAAGACCATCGTTTCGACTCCTCTACTGCTTCGATCATCAATAAAATAACTTCATAGTTTCCTCAAAAAAAAAAAAAAAAAAAAAACATAATAATAATATTGATATATTCTTTAAAATTTTAAAACATTATATTCAGTCGATAACATTGGGATATTCAAACTTCAAAATAATGGCAATGGTAGAATTTACCCATTTTCTTACACATTTATTATTTTTTAATTAAAAAAATTTCGATGTTTTATAGAATGATTAATTTTTCAATGAAAATGCATACTTTTTTTATTTATTTCAAAAGCAAAAAAGTAAATTTTAGGTCAAAATTTAACAGAAAGTTACACAACATATATGCTGAAATTTTTTTAATAAAAATATAATTTTTATGACATCGTAAAGTTAATAGATTTCAAAAAAAAAAAAGAATTAATTTGAAAAGTATTTTTTACAAACTAATATTTCATTTATTTAAGTAATAATTTGATATGAATGATTTTTTGGTTATTTTTATATGACAATTTAGCAAAAGAGAGAAAGTATGATAATTCTAAATATAATTTTCCATGTACTATTTCTTTTATTTATGTATTTATTTATTGTCATTATTTTTATTTTTCGAAATCATTTATTACAGCAACATATTATTATTATTATTTAAAAGAATTATTGTCATTATTATTATTATTTAATAATTGTGAATTTATCACAAGAGATTGGTGAGTGCCAAAAAGGGGAGCGGCTAAGTGCTAACAGTCCACCCACTCTTCCAACATACAAACTACCTATTCGATACGAATTTTCTAGGAAACAAAGCGGAGGAGATGAATGATCCCCCTGACTTTTCAACCCGGGTACGCACAGTTCAATCGTTTTTAACTAATTTTTAGTTATAATCTGTTTGGCTGCCGAGAAATCGAGGGAAACTGGCTGAACGCTTGGCATTTGTATTATGGGTTGGGGGTTGAAATGAAGTTCCCCTTGTGCCCAATTTTTGGTTTTTTATTTTGTTTGATTTTTTCTTGCGTTCCTTTGAGTTCTCAGCAGCAAAATTGAGCTGGGTTTTTTTTTTTTTGTTGTTGTGTTTGATTGAATGCTGGGTTTTCGGAGCAATATGATAAGAATCAAGAGCTTCATTTCATGAATGTTTTGTTCATATAATCGTGTTTTCTTGATCTTTAGACGATGCTGTCGAAAATTGAATCTGGTAAAAATCATGGTAGAGATTCAAACGGTGGTGAGTTGTTGCATGATATCAAGGCTTTAAGCAAAGCTCTTTACATGGATCAAACCCCTTCAAAGGCTTTGATTTCTCCATCTCGAGCTCGATCCAAATCTGTGGGAAAAATCCGTTTATCAGAATCGAAGTCCAGGATATTTGATGAAGAATTCCTGCATAAGGATAAGAAATCATCATGGAACTGGAAAAAGGGCATAAAAGCCTTGACTCATATCCGGGATCGAAAATTCAATTGTTGTTTCTTTCTCCATGTACATTCCATTGAAGGATTGCCATCAGGTTTCAATGATTATAGTTTATCTGTTCATTGGAAACGAAAGGATGAGGTGTTGCAGACCTGCACATCTCATGTTTTTCAGGGAATTGCTGAATTTGAAGAGACTTTAATGCATCGATGTTCGGTTTATGGCCATGGAAGTGGAATTCACCATTCGGCGAAGTATGAGGCTAAGCATTTTTTGCTGTATGCAACTCTTGTTGGGGAACCAGGACATGATTTTGGGAAGCACTGGGTTGATCTTACAAAGTTGCTTCCGGTTTCTCTGGAGGAGTTAGAGGAAGAAAAATGCTCCGGGAAGTGGTCAACAAGCTATAAGCTCTCAGGCGAGGCAAAAGGGGCGACATTAAACGTTAGTTATGGTTTTTTGATAGTGAAGGATAATTCGATTGAGAATAATAATGTGATCTTTCCTGAGCTTTCAAATTTAAATCGGAATAGGACAAGTACAGACAATAGCAGGGTTCAGCAGGTTGGAAGCATCTCTAGCCATGGATCTTGTCGCCCTTCTCTATCACTGGATGTCAAATTCCTTAATGAAGGTTTTCCAAATCCTGGGCCTCGACCTTCCTGGGTCCTTAAGTTTTATATATAAGAAACTCAATGAAGGGAACTTTGGTAATTTGTTAGGGTCTGATACTTTCTCTGAACATGAGGAGCCTTTCAAACCAAAGCCTGATTCATTCTTTGAGTCTGCAGAAGAAAGTGTTGGAAGTGATTGTGATGACGTAGAGTTTGATGTCATCGAGAAGGGGATAGAATTTTCCACGAAGGAACAGTTGAAACTGGAAGACAATGCTGCTCAACCTTATGACGAGGGTTCTAAAGTAGTTAGTGTTCATGTGGATGAGATTATTACGGGTGAGGAGGCAGACTCTGATCCAAAGAATGATTTCTATGGTAAGCATAAAGATGGAGATGTAATGGATGATGACAGCTTCAAACAGAAAAGTGCTTGTGCCGAAGATTTATCAATGGAAGAACTCGAGTCCTTTCTTAACAGTCTGTCAATTTCAGATTCAGCAGAGTTGGATTCTCCACTGGCTATTAATGACTTTCTTGAGCAAGAAAACTACTTAGAGTTTCAGTCGAAGTGTAAAGAAAGTAAGGTTGTAAAAAAATCACATAGTTTGGATGATATGACAGAATCTGTGGCAAGTGAATTCTTAAAAATGTTGGGAATGGAGGGTAGCCTTATCGGTCCAGTCTCTCGATAGTGACCTTGAGTCTCCAAGAGAGTGTCTTTTGAGACAGTTTGAAAAGGACAACCTAGCTTCTGGAAACTTCATTTTCGACCCTTATGAAATGGAAGCACAGACTCAGTTTGGTTATGATGCTCCAACTGGGTTTGAGCATAGGAACTTTGAGACTTCGACTGGCTCTGGGTTTGGGAAACTTTTGTGAAGAATTGCCTTTTATATCGGTTACTCAAGCTGCTGAAGAGGAGCACAAGACAATTGGCCAGTCGCTGGTAAGTAGGAGGAAAGCAGAAATGCTTGAAGACTTGGAGACTGTGGCTCTAATGCAAGAATGGGGCTTGAGTGAAAAGGTCTTTCAGAATTCTCCTCGCTATAGCTCTGGTGGATTTGGAAGTCCGATCTATCTCCTCCCTGAAGAGCAAGTCAGATTACCTCCACTTGGCGAAGGCTTGGGGCCATTCATCTGCATGAAAGGCGGAGGTTTTCGCGCTCTATGCACCCCTCAGTTTTCAGAAATATGAAGAGTGGTGGGAGCTTGATAATGCAAACTTCTTTTCCAGTTGTGTTACCGGCAGAAATGGGTGCTGATATTATGGAAATACTTCAGCATTTGGTAGCAGTTGGAATTGAGAAATTCTCAATGCAAGCCAGTGTTAATGCCTTTGAAGATATCACTGAAGACAATGCAACAAATAGCATGTGAAGCTGCATTTGCATTGGAGGTGCCGGAGAGGTATGTGAACTCATTCTATGCTTTCATATGGAGTTTGCAACATTACGGTTCCATTTGGAACCTGGAAAGTAGTAAGGAAAATAGAGAGGAAAAGTGGAAGGAAAATTTTTTTGGAGGAAAATATAAAATAGGTTTAAACTTAATAAATTAATTCTATATGTTTTATTCAAACTCATTTTATTTGTTTCTCTCTAATATATAAGGACTAAGAAATTTAAAAATATGTAAAATTTTAAGATTTTTTATTATATTTGATTTTCTTTTATATTTTCCACCGTGGAACCAAACATGAGAAAATCATTTTCTTTAGCATTTTTTTCCTTTCCCTAGTATTTCTGATCTCCCCCTTCACCCTCTTTTTTCCAAGTGAGGCTTGATTCATTTGTTTTTTTATTGTTATTTCAGGCAAACTTTATTTGTGCATGAATCAGAGATCGAACAAGATACATTTGGTTTGGGAAATACTGCTGAAGAAATTTCATTTTGGCAGGATTATGATAGCGTGAATTCAAGTTCAGTAGGAGGTGAGATGGTCTCAGACTATGTATCTCTGGAAGATCTTGCACCTTTGGCAATGGATAAGATTGAAGTTCTCTCTATTGAAGGATTAAGAATTCACTCTGGTATGTCGGATGAGGAGGCACCTTCGTGCATTGCTTCCAAGTGTGCTGAGGAAATGTCCGGCTTTGAAGAGAAGACGACTGCCAATTTGATTGGGTCTCTTGATCTGGAAGGAGATGTAGGATTACATCTATTGAATGTCAATGATAGTGATGATGATGACAAGGGACTAATGAGCTTGTCTATAACATTGGATGAGTGGTTGAGGCTGGATTCTGGAATCATTTGTGATGAAGATCACATTAGCGAGCGTGCTTCAAAGATCCTTGCAGCCCATCATGCTAAGTGTATGGATCTGGTAAGTGGAAGGTTGAAAAGGGACGGGAAATGGGGCAAAGCCTCAGGTAGGAGGCGGGGTATGCTGGAGAACAACTTTACAATCGCTCTCAGAGTGCAGCTTAGAGATCCCTTCAGGAACTATGAACCAGTAGGTGCCCCAGTGCTTGCTTTAATCCAAGTGGAGAGAGTATTTTTCCCTCCAAAACCTGAAATGAGTAACATGCAGTCAGACCGCCACAAGCCGCGACCGCCTGTTGCGATCTAAGGCACAATATCACGGAAGAAGACAAGGAAGAACTCACCTCTCAGTTCAAAATCACTCAGGTCCATGTTTCTGGTGTAAATATCGAGCCTGGTAGGAAAACCTTTATGTTCAGTATCACACACCACTGATCTGGCATCAATGAATGGGATGGTACCAGGGTACAGTCTGGGTCAGCGCAGGCCGTCTTCCTCACAAATGAGAGCGAAAGTGTGGCCTGGCGAAATCTTGTGGAGCATCTCCTGTCGTTTTAATGGCACCAGAGCTAAATGGAAGGAGTTGGCAGCACTGGATCTACATGTTCGAAACCCTGATGTTATCTTTCCCAATGAAAGTGCCAGATTGTGAATTTAGCATGCTATTTTTTACCAATCAAAATTGGAGCTAATACTAATTCGTAATGCTGTTTGTTTAGTGATTTGAGGGTGTGAGATTCTACATAACAAAGTTAATACAGAATGTCTGACATAACAAGATTGTACAGCCTGCTTGGAGACTATTTCTCGTTGATGGAATAAATCAGATTGGTTCTTTGGACATGATGATAGTAATAGATCTGTCTATGGAGCTTATATTTGTATCTCCTTCAGATGTAGTCAATCACTATGCAATAATTAATTAAAAGGTAATAATCGGTTTTTCCTATCCTTATTTTGTAAATCGATTATGCTTGACTTTTGTCCAGTTGAAGGAGTTTTTACTTTTCTGACTTTATATGAGTTTCTGATTTCTTCTTGTCTCCATAATGTAGCCATGCTTCTCTTGGTGTACAAAATTTTCAATTGCTTTCTATGTGATTTCATACTATGGTTCCTTTCTGGATTTCATACCATGGTTTTTCTTCTTCTTTCTTAACACAAGAAACTATCAGCAGTTCTTATTTTCTGGGCATAATTACATTAATTCTGTTGCTCAAATAGGTTGTCATTTTAGATTTGACTAAAACAGACAGATTGTGGATTTGATACCATGAATTTCAACCAATAGTGGCCTAATCTTTGCCTCGAAAAGGAGCTGGTCCATGATTTTTTGTAAACACTTGATTTAGTACTTCCTCTGGACTTCATGCATTTTCAGTGAGTATCATATATTGAAACAAGCAAGTAGGTGCTTAGCATCTTCAAACTAAATTGGCATATTGTTGATCCTGCATGAGCTTCAATTTTTCAGAGAGAGAGAGAGAGAGAGAGAGAGAGAGAGAGAGAGAGAGAGAGAGAGAGAGAGAGGAATTCCCTATTTCTTATCCTGACAAAGAATTACTCCTTTAAGGATTGGCATTGCTCATCAGGCATATTCATTTTTCTAATGCAAATCATAATTCTGTTATTTTATTGTTTTGTACAGAATTCTGTCTGACAAACAATGCAGAGGTGGGGCTCTGGACAGTAGGAAAAAAAAATAACAGGCTCAAAAACAGAGGAAGTCTAGTTTTTCAACCACAATCGTTGGTTATTACGCCGAGCTGCTCCACAGAATGGTAGGTATTCGGTATTCTACTTCCATGGTTATTAGGCTGAGTTGACGATGTATTTCAAGTTCTTTGTTGGTCCATCGCCATTCTGTAGCGAGCCTCCTTGCCCCCTGATAAATATCTGTGTCAATGCTATTTGCAAACTTTTAATGAATTTGACTTCATCCAGTTGGCTATATATGGCCTTGCCCTGATAAATTATCTGTGTCAATGCTATTTGCAAGCTTTTAATGAATTTGACTTCATCCAGTTGAGTATATTTGGTTTATATTCATATTGATCGACACGCCATAGGAAGCCTGAAGAAAGACAGAAGTCCTGTATTTGTTTTTTCGGGTAAATGGTAAGCATAGCCCTGCCATGAACGTGAAATTGTTGTGGTAAGTTCCCTACAAAGAGATGCCATTTTACAGCATTTTCTCTTTTAAGCAGGAAATTATTGAATGAATCGGATATCATGCTCTAACTGTTCTTGATGGTTGAGTTACTGGAAACATCGAATTGTTTGATGATCCCCATGAATACTGTCATCCACAGATACAATTCTTGTGAAAAAAGGAAAAGTGTAGAGCTGAGATGCATTTTTGTTAGGCAAGAAAAGTTGCATATAAACGCTATGATCCGACATAGATATCCACAGACTCTCGATATATTATTTTTCTCTTGTCAAATACATGAGAACATCATTGCCAAAGTTGGATCCTATGACAGAAGGCTACCTATTAGGGTTTAACATGGAAAAAAAAGGGAGGGTTGTGGTGGAACCATGTTGAAAATGGGACTGAAGTTCGAGAGTGCTCGAAGAACTTGCTACCCCGAAAAATTTTCAGAACTTAGAAGGGCTTTCGTGGTTGTGGATGCCCTCGTATGTCGTTATCACAAACTTGGGATCGTTCCTATCTCTTTCAACTCTCTTCTTCACACTGCATCCATCAACTGAACACCTGTACTAATTCCTGCCCATCAAATAAAAAGTTCATAAGTTGAAGAATTTCATGCATTTAATCATAGAGCAGTTCTTAACTGATAGTATTGTGTGTGACGAATGATCAAATCTAATGTTCTTGTTGGTTTCATGAAATCATTGTCTCTTTTCTTTTCTTCTTGTGATGTTATCTTTCTCCGTCAATGCGCGAAATGCTTAATTTAACTGCTGTTTAACTGAAATTCTACTATTAATGAAGGTGTTTTTTTTTGTTTTTGAGACTTAAGGTAGAAGTAAGGTGCCATGTCGAGATGATAGAGAATCTTTTTTTTTTTTTCTTTACTGTTGATCGCTACCTTGGATTTGGGCTGTTCTTGACCATCTTCTTTCCGTACTTCCTCCATTTGAATCCATCGTCCAAGATTTCAACCTCGGATTTTGTTATAAACGCAACCCTTTCCTTAGTTTCTTTCTTCTTCTGCCGGCTCTCACTGTCTCCTACAGCACACACAGCGCAAAAACACTAAACAATATACACACATACATATCTACATAAACCGGAAAAGCTTTGTATTGATCATTTGATTTTGCTTACTGCTGGCAGGTCTTCCTTCATGCTGGCTTTGCTGCTAAGCTCTTGTGAGTTGTCAACTTCATTTCCATGGTGAACGATACTCTGACCAAACCCGGAAGCCAGGAATGCTGAATGATCTTCCTCCATGTTATCATCAAACAACAAATATTCAGAGAGCTCAAAATTCGAACCGTCACCTAGCTCAAAATCACTCTCAGCCTCTGGCGAATCCTGTGATCCAGCACCAGCAGCTGTGTTCGCCATTTCAGGCTTCAGACACTCTCTTGCTGCTCTGATCATCGAAAATGTGTATTGCATTCATATAAATTATCACCTCCATTGCTTTCGCCCCGAGTTTTCGGATACCCTCCCTGTAGCCATGGAGGAAGCTTCATGATGATAAGTGATTGATATCCAGAAGAGTCGACAGTAGCTGATGAAGTTAAGAGAAGGGGGAGAGTGGACAGCCATAGACGACTTGGGCGTAGACTTGTGTGAATTTTGCTTTGGTCTTGTTCTTGGACTAACCAACCAACCAACCCTTTGAAGACGGCAAAGAAATACAAGTCAATGTGATTATGTATTGGGCTCTGTTGAAGGAA
Organism: Tetrastigma voinierianum; assembly: GCA_016808115.1. Lineage (NCBI taxonomy): Eukaryota > Viridiplantae > Streptophyta > Magnoliopsida > Vitales > Vitaceae > Tetrastigma > Tetrastigma voinierianum. The sequence goes on along the minus strand of JAEQBH010004303.1, from coordinate 163,786 downwards.
AATTCTAAGGTACCAAACCATAAATTCACCTTAATTGGGATGACTGAATTTAGAGCATTGACTGATATATATATATATATATAAAAGAAAATAATTTTATTGATTAGGTGCCGGTCGCTTCTCCCTTCGTTCTTTCTTTCAAGCCCTTTTTCGTCAGACATAAGGGAGTGATTTTTTTGTCATTCTTGGTTTGAAATCATTCATTCCATCATTTTTCTTCCCTTCATCTGGGTTTTCTTTTCCGATAAAGTGGTTTCTTCCACACTGATCTAGGAGGGATGATTTTTTTGCTATTCTTTGCTTAAAATCACCCATTTCATCATTTCTTCCCTAGATGTAAGTTTTCTTTTCCGATAAACTGGTTTCTTCTACACCAATATGGGTTTTCCTTTGTTTTTGTCGTCGACATGTCATGACATGTTTTGTTATCGACTTGTTGTGACGGGCAGGGTTTAAAATATCATGATATATCGGTTGGGGATATATCATCAATAATTTTCAAATTTTTGACGATTTTACGATTTTTTTTTTTTTTTAAGTGATATCTAACTTGGATTTCTTGTGATGAAGCAAAAAATGGAAGAAGATGAAGAGATGTGAGAGAGAGAAAATGAAAAGTTTTCCTTATCATTAATTGTCTCTAGAAGATGGAAGACCAAGAGATGGAGAGAATGAATTAATATACATTCCTTAATAATTAATATCATTGTATTCCTTTTTTAATAATCACTATCATTAATTTTTCAATTATTTTGCAAAAAATAGGAAAAGATGTTAGAAAAGAGAAAATAAAGGGTATTTCTTATTAATTAATATTATTAATTTTTAATAATTAATATAAATTTTATATTATAAAAATTAAATTAAAAATGATTGTGCAAATATTTAATATCAAACAAATTTTTTACAAATTATTAAATGAAATCTTTTTAAATTATTTATAGTAATTTTTTTTAAATACTCTAAAATATAAAAAGTTAGACATAATATATTGACGTTTAATGAATTATTTTATATAAATAATTTAAAAAGAATTTTCATTTTTTTTTTATAGAAAAATGAATTTTAATGTTTTTTTTTCATATCTAGTTGATATTATCATTTTCTATACTTTCAACATAATTTTGATATATAAATAGAATATGTATTTAAATTTTGAATAATTTATAAATATCAATATATTCGTAAAATCTAAATACCAATATATCCGTCAAAACTGATGATTATTCATTTTATTTGCATCATATTGATCATTATTAATCATCAATGTCATCCAACTGATCTCACTAATCTATCTAATCTTATATTCTAAAGATTTTTGATTATTAACTCGCAGAAACCCTTGAGCCGATCATTTTTGCTATTAACTTTGATGTTATGTCATCTTTTAAAGTTTTTAGCACTTTTAATTCAGTATTTCTATCGATTTATATTGCTAACTTGAATCAATAAATTTATCTATTTTCTAAAAAAAAAAAAAAAGCGATACATCAATAGAAACAAGTATACAAGTTCACTAAAACCTATATAGGATAAAAAAACACTTGAGTTAATAGTATAATAAATTTGGTAATACTATAGTGATTAGAATACATATGACTCATAGTGACGACTATAATCTGCTTTGTTGTCATCAAATATGCTTTGCTCGTCTGAATCATCTACACACAAATAAAATATTACAACAAGACAACTAAAAACAAAACGTGGTAATAAAGATACAAAATCAAACTCCTCAAAACGATAACGAAACAACACCTAAGTTAATAACATAATAAATTTGGTAATACTATAGTGATTAGAATACATATGATTCTAGTTCTGTAACACAGTGACGACTATAATCTGATTTGTTGTCATCGAATATGCTTTGCTCGTCTGAATCATCCACACACAAATAAAATATTGCAACAAAACAACTAAAAACAAAACGTGGTAATAAGGATACAAAATCAAACTCCTCAAGACGATAAAAAGATAAATTGATAGAAAAATATGCAAATGAGTAATTTCAGACAAAGAACGATAGATAATCATGTAAGACTCGAGAAATTCCAATTTCTGGAAAAAGGGGAAAATCGTAATTTCGGTTACAAAATTGTAATTTTAGTTAAAAATCCGGAATTTATTATCTAGATCTCAGATGACGAAACGGATATCATCGCTTAATCGCTCACAAATCTACAAGACGCAAAATCGTCGTAATCTCGGCATTAATCGAAATTTACACGCTGAAAAGATCGCTTTCGCGTCGTAAAACCATTTTCAATGCTAATTTAAAGTCACATATAACACGCACTCATGTGTCATGCTTAGCATTTAGCAGAATGAGGAAATTCGATCACGAGATAAATGTGAAATACAAACTGGGAAAAGAAGACATACTATCGTTTTGGGGACCTTGTTTAAATGAGAATAATGCCAAAATATGAACAGTGACCGTCTCCTTCAAATGAAAAAGGAGCAAACGCAAAGAAGAGAAAATAACCAAGAAATTAAAAATTCATTTTTAGAGAGAGATTATCTGATTTCTCTATAAAATATATAAAATATCGCGTTATCCGACCGTCTAATGACGTTAGCGAGTTCGCCACGCTGAAATGCGGCTACGCGACACCGGGATTGGCGATTGACAAATTTGTGAGGTAGTGGTTTCTCCCTTACTGTGCTTATACTTTATTTAAGATTTTTCAATGTTTCGCTTGGTTTAAAGTTCGAACTTATCGTTGATATGTCCCAAAACTTGGGACCGAATTATTGGAAATTTTTTGAAACCCATTTGTGCCGTCCATCACTGGGCACGGGCTGTTGTGTTGATTAATTGTGTAATTTGTGAAATAAATCATGTCTTTATTGAAAGGGAAAGCCTGGAACGATCACGAAATTCAAGTTCACAAATTGAACCAACGACAGGATTTTTCAGAATAGTAACCGAGGGTTTCACTATTCCTGTATCGTTGTTTACAAAATAAATTTTGTGAATTAATGTGTTTGGTCTAGTAATTCGCAATCGTTCGTTGATCACAAATTTCCACGTGAGCTAATTTTGATGTGATGAAATGAGAAATTACATAACATGATTGTGTGATTTAATTTTTATGCCGAATATACGACGCTTATATTTCAGAGACGCGGTTATATATCGTAATGGAATTGACATCACGCATTCCATATGCACCGGGACACCCTGCGACCTGCAAGAAATAGCCGCACGGTATGAAAAGATGAGAAAATAGCGTTTCGAGTATTGGTTTCAAAACTAAAAACGATCTGAGGTACCCATACTAAAAATTGCCGTTGAATCGCCTCTGCGAAATCTAGCTAGCACGCAGGGGTCTTCTCGCCGACCGGCACGCCTAATTTACACGCTCGGCGCATTCGAGCCGTAACAGAAATCCATTTTCGACGCAGACGAAAAGTCACATATAACACGCACTCACGTGGTCATGGGCTTTTCGCACGAAGCAGAACGATGAAAACTGGACTACGGTGATAAGGCCGAATTGGTCAAACCTGAAAAAGAAGACATAATGGTCGCTTTAGAATTTGCTTTAATTATCAATGCCAAAATACGGTCGCTGGACCGTCTCCCTTCAAATGAAAAGGGGAGCAAAACGGTTAAGAGAAAATAACCAAGAAGCTCAGAAAATTGATTTTAGAGAGAGATTACCTGACTTCTCTCTAAAATATCTAAAATATTGCGTGATCCGACCGTCGGCAGTCTTCGGGACAAGAATAAAGTCGCTTCACGCTGAGCAGGGCCATGCGGACACCGATTTGAGGAGTTTTGACAACTCCGCGGAGGCAGTGCTTCTCCCTACTTCTGGGTTTTGCTTTATTTGGGTTGTTTTTCAACGCTTATTGCTTGTGCCTCGAACGAAACAAAGCTGACCGCCCCAAAACTCGGGACCGAATTACTGGAAATTTTGAAACCCATTTGTGCCGCCCATCACCTGGCACCTGCCGGTTGGGTTGATTAATTGTGTAATTTGTGAAATAAATCATGTCTTTATTGAAAGGAGGTCGGAAATGACCATGAAATTCGGTTTCACAAATTGAACCAACGATTGGTGATTTTCCGGGAATAGTAACCGAGGGTTTCACTATTCCCAAGAATAGTTTTTACAAAATAAATTTTGTGAATTAATGTGCTTGGTCGAGTAATTCAAGTAGAATTGCTCGTGTTTGATCATTAGCTCACGTGAGCTAATTTTGATGTGATAAAATGAGAAATTACACGACACGATTACATGATGACTTTATGTGAATATATGCACGTTATATATTTGCACGCTATAGATCGTAATAATCGACATCATGCATTCCATATGCACCGGACACCCTAGGACTAAGTAGGAGCGAAAAGCATGAGATGAGCATGGGGAAAATGGTTTCTGAGGTCGCCTAAACCAAAATGACTCCGAGGGTAGTCCATACTAAAATATCAATCGCCTGAGACGGCCAATTGATATACATCGGAGGGTAGTCCATAACACATCAACTGGCCTGAGACCACCAACTGACATACACACCTGGAGGCTATCCACAAACAAATAAACATAATACCTCTTACACGAGGCTTTCAGCGAAAGGTGAGTAGCCCGCGGCGACTTCGCACGAGACGACGCTGTACATTCAAGTAGATCATTTGCTTGATGCGTGTTTATTTTTGAAAGATTGCGACTACACACTTAAAGGGAGAGTGTACTCACTTAAGGTGATTCCACTCCTCGAGCATTAGCTCACCATGCCGAGGGATACCATTTTACAGGATATGGAAGGCGGCGTAGGGACCCGCCGTCCCAGATACCGAGGTTTCAAGAAAGCTCTGATTGTGGCTTTAAGCATGATTTATTACACGATGTAATTCTCTAATTTTAATATATGTGTTGTATAAGAGTAAACTTTGAACTCTTGAACTATGGTTGATAGTTGGATATAGCAGCAGCATATATATATGTGGTATATATATATATATATATATATATATATATATATATATATATATATATATATATATATATATATATATATATACATTTGTTATGAGTATTGGTTTATGAGCCCAAGTGACCTTTTAATCATAGACTGCATACTGGGATCAAGCTGGTATGTGTTTACGTATGCCAGATTGGGGTAGAACTCGCACAAAGCGAGACCCGCCCGATGCTGTGGAAGTTAATGCTCGGCCACCGACATTCACGAAGATTCCGCGTGGTTAACGGTAGTCAACGAATCTCGGCTTGGTATTGCCACAAATCATCTCCTCATTACTTAAAGGAAGATGAGTGTTGAGAGAAAATGAGACTATTTGCATTGACTGATACATAAATAAATGAAAATTACAAAAAAAAAATGTAGTTGAATGTATGAAGTAATGTGATTTTTTAGTAATACCACATTTTCTAGACAAAAAAATAATTATGATTTGCTTTCATTTTCATTATTTTTTTTTCCTTTTGTTCACAAGTCTTTCACACCTTAAATGTGAATGCTTCAGGGTAACATACATTGTATGATAAATCAAAATCCTCATTAGAAAAAAAAAAAAAAAAAAAAAAAATCTTGTGTCAAACATGGCGTTATGGCGGTTGCTTTCATTTTTCATCAAATTTTCTTTTTTACACTTGTAGTTGTCATTCTATTTCCATTCTTATTTTCCATAGGTGCTTTTAAGTTTTAACAGTCTTTCTAAACAAAACAAAAACAAACATAGTCTTATTTTCACATGCCAAGTATGAATGCTTTTAAAAACATAATGCTCGAGAGAGGAACGTTTGGAAAAAAACATGGTTCATAATTTGCTTCACTCTCAAAATTTTCTTCTTCTTTTCTCTTATTCACATTTTTATTTATCCTATTCTTATTTTTATTTCCCTGCAGAAATAAATTCTAAATCCTAAATTGGATTTCCATAGTAATAACTATTTTTTTAACTTCCATTATCATTTAAAAAAAAAATTCAAACACATATTTGATTGAATTACCCAATCAGTTTTCTATTTTCGCATTTCAAATTCCAACCTACGACTTCAGAGGAGCCATTCCACTTCTTTACCACATGATCCAAACCTCGTATGAGAGAATTACATAAAATGTATGTAAACATATGACAATGTTTTAAACCGACGCACTCTACTAATTCACCATCGACCAATCGATAATAAAATCGATCCCATTTAAAGCGTTAAAAACCATTTTCGAACCGGTTAGAACCGACGAATCAATTGTTGAATAAAGCGTGCCGAACCGGTTTAATTGGCGATTTAATCGACGGAACTGGGCCAAATCTATTTGCAATCATTTATTTTTAATGATATATTAATTATTTATTTTTGACATCACCGATATAACCACGGTTCGACCACCAATTCAACCAATGAATCATGAATCGATAACTTTTTCGGTTCTTCACAATTTTGAATCGTACAAATGTATATTATTAAAGTGAAACCCTTTATATGACCAAAAATACAAAAATCCTTTTAAGTCAAATACTTGCACGGATAGCTTTCAATTGGAATCCATTCCCATCCATTTAGTTATGAATCCACTAACATTTCCCAATTGACGAATATTAGAAAAAGAAAAAAATATGTGGAAAATAATTGTTATTTTCAATTTTATTAGTATATATATATGATTTTACTAGAAAAAAATGAAAAAATATAATTAAATTAATCTAAATTTTTTTATATTTTAAAATTATTTAATCTTTATTTAGTGAAAAACAATCATGAGTTAGCCTGATTGTGTGAAGAGTTTGTTCTAGAATAGTAATTTGAAAATAGAAAAATATAAATATATTATAGATTTGAAAAAAAAATGCTCAAATTAATACTTAAAACCGTAATTACTAATTATAAATTATAATTTAAAAAATTAAAGCGTAGTCAACTAATTATGTTTTTAAATTAAAAAAATTTAAAATCATAATTATTAACTTATAATTTTAACTTAAAATTTAAAATCATAATCATTAACTATGATTATGATAAAATGGCATTAATTTGACCATTATTTTGCAATATGTAATGATTTGATTTTTTTTTTCTTTTTTTGAAAAAAAAAGAATATTTTGGGAGAAAGCTATAGTGTGAACGCCAATGGGGAATATTTTTACTTGACTAATGATCCAAATGAGCTAGACCGCCATATTTGCGCCACCTTCTAGGGCCCAATAATACAGAGGCACGTGGGAATTCCTTTACTTTTTGGTCAGTCAAATTGAAGTTTTGAATTCTTTTGAAATGCTTTAACTCCAGAGTACTACATTACATCCCTAAAAAACAAAGAAAAAAAAACTCCTAGGTACTACAATGGGGGGACCTCGTATCCATCAGATGTCCACTTTGTTTCTTATCACTGACTTCCTTTCCGAGAAGCTCCCTTTTGCTTACTATAAACTTTTTCTTCCTCGTTGATTTTTATTTTTATTTTATAATGGTGGGTTTTTTCAGATTAGGTTGTTTTTCTAGGATTCGAGTTCAATGGAAGCAATTTTAAGTAACAGAAACAATAGTTGAATACTAACGTATTTTAGTACTTTAAAATATGTGACGAGCTTCAAATCAAGGGATTGAACGTCAGCTGAGCCGATCGATATTTCACCGGGAGCCAAGTACAGACGAAGCACGAAACGATTCATACATAAAGCCGTCATTTAAAATCGCAAAAATCTGGTAGTATCACGACACGGCGAAATATCTAAGCTTCACTTACTATGTACTGTCGAAATATCGGCACGCGAGACGCCATGCTGGTCATTTTGAGATTTTAGATATATCGCGATATATCGTCGCGCTCTCTACGCCGGGATTCACAAGCAGGGAAAACCAGGCACCCAGACAAGCCTCATTTTCAAAGGCTACTGACCGATCCCACGGCCAGATTTGAATCCTGCTTGATCCAACTACCGCATTTCACCCGGATTTAAATGGTGATCCAACGGTCAAATTTTTGATCCAACGGCCAGAAATTAAATCTGCTTGATCCAACTACCGAGGATTGATCCAAAACTGCTGTAAGGAAGATCCAACTGTCAGATTCTTCACCAAAACTAAATCCAACTGCTAATTAAATCTTAATTATATTTACCATTATATGCCTTTTGACCCAAAAATCCTATAAATACACTCAAATCACTCTATTTTCTCACAAACTTCTCTACTCATCAAATCTTCATTTCATCTCAAAATTATTTTTCTTTTTGTTATATATCTCAAAAAAGGTAAATTTTGGTGCTTAAGGGTTGAAGTTCCAAATTTCAACAAGATTAATTAAGGTATGTTCTTACTTCTTATTGTATTTATGTTTTGTGTATTTAATAGTTTTATTTTTATATTTATTTTTGTATTTATGTTAATTATATATTAGTTTGTTTTTTATAAATTTCTGTATTACATTATAAATTTAATAAAATACAAATATATATTAGTCTAAGATAAATATATATTACTATAGTTAACATAATATTAGTCTAAGATAGATTTTTACATTTATTTCATAATACTACTATGTTTTATATTAGTTTTTTTTATAATTTCACGTAGATTATAAATTGCATTAAATATAAAATATATATTATTTTAGTTTTTAAGAATACTTCTCAATATATATATATATATTATATATATATATATATATATATATATATATATAATAATATGGTTTTATATACTATAATAAATTTAATAGTGGTGTATTCTTTAAAAATAAATATACATTAGTTTTTTTTAATTTCACATTAGATTATAAATTGCATAAAATATATATATATATATATATTAGTTTAAGCTTCAAGGTAAATATCATAATATGGTTTTATATACTTAAGTAATAAATATACTATATATTTTTTATAATTTCACATTAGATTATAAAATGCATAAAATATAAATATATATTATTTTAAGCTTTAAGGTAAATATCATATAATAATATGGTTTTATATACTATAATAAATTTAATAGTGGTGTATTCTTTAAAATAAATATACTTTAGTTTTTTTTTTATTTCACATTAGATTATTAATTGCATAAAATATAAATATATATTATTTTAAGCTTTAAGGTAAATACCATATAATAATATGGTTTTATATACTATAATAATGTAATAGTGGTGTATTATTTAAAATAAATATACATTACTTTTTTTTTTATAATTTCACATTAGATTATAAATTGCATAAAATAGAAATATATATTAGTTTAAGCTTCAAGGTAAATATCATATAATAATATGGTTTTATATACTATAATAAATATACTATAATATATATATATATATATATATATATATATATATATATGTATATATATATTTTTTAATTTGACATTAGATTATAAATTGCATCAAATACAAATATATATTAGTTTAAGCTTTAAGGTAAATATCATGTAATAATATGGTTTTATATACTATAATAAATTAAATAGTGGTGAATTCTTTAAAAGAACTACACTTTAAAGGAGTATATGTATGCATATTAATAAATTATATATTAGTTAATATTATGTATGCATATTAATAAATTAATTAATCTTTCATGTTAGTTAATATTTTAAAGTAAGTTATATATTAGTTAATATTATGCGTGATATATATATATAATAAATTTTTGTTGTTTTATATAAAAATAAATTATTTTTAATTGTATAATAATAGATGGCTACGGTATTATCGAGTGAGATTCAAATATTTAAAAATATTGCAGACACATATGTGAGGGGAATAGAAATGGTACAATATGCAATTATCGTGGTTTGGTGGATACTGAGTGGTGGATCACTGGCGAACATCAATTGGTCACATTCGATCCCAACTCTAATACAAAAAAGTGCCTAAATGTGCTCCGAAGGAAACAAGAAATGAAACAACTTTTTGCAGCGTAAAAAACAAAGAAAAAGCCAAGAAGCAACCGATATAAAGATATTCACGCCAACTACGGCAGACAATGTGGACGCGACATATCTCATTGATGATGATGATGGAGGATGAGAGTAAGAAGTTATGAAGATGTATATATGTATTCGGTGACATGACCCCTGATGAAAGAGCTGAATTTCGAGCGGCATGTCGTGCATCAAAAGCTACCAATGGAACCGATAACAAGCAAAGGTAATGATGTATGGTAGCAAAAGAAAATGGGTAAATGTTTAAATTAATATTTTTTTTAAATAAAACTAATTGGCCTTTGCTAACTAATTGAGATATTGCAACAAAGAGCCTTCACAACCGCAACCGACTAATCCAACAAAAGCGCATGCAAAGATCTCAAGTGTGAGACAATCGATCCATCACCACCGCTTGCTTCATCACATATACAAGTCTTCTGGCAAAGAAGACAAAAGAACATTAAAAAATCTTTTCAAATGTGGTTAACCAAGAAACGATGGGCCGACTAATCAAAGAAATTCTTCATATACGAGTGTCATACTTTACAAAGCAGACTCTCACCATTTCAAGAACATGATTTTCGGGGTGCACAACAAGTCGGTATGTGACAATCACTTTTCGCTTCTAATAAATTATTATCTTATATTATAATTGAAAACTAGATAATTGAATTGACACCTCACTGTGGTGGCATAACAGAGCCACCATCTCCATATGAAATCAAAAACAAATACTGATACGGAGTATAAAGACAATGGAAGATTATGTAACATCCAAAGGAAAAATGGAAGACTTATGGTGTACATTATGTTCGATGGATGGACCGGCCCACCTAAATTGAGCATTATTAATTTCATGGTATATTCGAAAGGAAGCACAATATTCTCAAGCCTGGATGCATCCGACAAGATAAAGGACAACAAATACATTTACTGCTGTCAGCGGACGGATCAAGCGAAGAGGGTGAAACAAATGTTGTGCAAATTGTTACAGACAATGGATCAGCATTTGTGAAGGCGGAAAGCTGGGCAATGGTAGTTATACAATTTATATTGACTCCGGCGCGCAGTTACACCAGATTACCTGATGTTCAAGACATGCTAAAAGAGCTACCGCTTCGAATTAATTACCAATGCACGCAAACGCCAACTTCATCTACAATCATGGTCAAGTTGGTTATAAAGTGAGAAAGGTCTCGTGGTGAGATATTGTGCGCTCCGGGGCAACAAGATTTGCAACAAATTACACGCCCTAGAAAGTCTTTAAAAAAGAGGGCTGATTTGAAGAAGATCTTTATCGCGATGAAATGCGCTTCATGCTTAGTCGACCACCATTGACATGATGTTGAAGTGCTCATGTTTGATCATACATATCGGGGAGAAGGTCTCTAAGCTAGTATCAATATATATTTCACTATATATACGTAGTTTCTTCGCATTAGTTATTCTCAAGTCGCCCCAACACTGCCATTGTGTATGAGGTCGATTCGGCATGAAGCAAAATTTACATCAACTCAATGCCAAAGATTGGGCCTCAAAACAATCATCGCAGATCGTCGATAGAACGCCCAAACATCCTCTTCATGCAGTAACTAAGCCGATATCTTAATCACACTTAATGTATTATTTTCCTATGACATACTAATTTAAATCACTTTTGGTACATATTATTCAATCCGTCAATATAGACTGGAGTTAGTAGTGACCCCGAGTTACTCAGGCTGCTCAATGGCATTCGCAAGATTATTCTTACTTAAGGCATTGGTAATTTTGAAAGTTTATGCACATCACTTCTGGTTACAAATCTAATTAACTATCTAAGCACTGGGTTAAACTTTACACTTACACTTATACCGATTAGACATGTATATTTTCAATTCACAACTTGTGTTTCGAGATGCGAAGAGGGATTCAGGATATTACAATAGCCTCAAGAGGATTTAATGATTCCCGTTAGTGTTATTTCATTAAAACATTAAAATAAAGCCTATTTTCATGTTATTATTAGATTTTGAATGTCGTTACTTATTTTTATTGCAAATCTAAATGGTAGGCACCAGCTTATGAAACCACACTCACATCAGGAATTGGCCATTAAAGTTCTTGCCTAAATCGCATCTTCTTCAAAGATGAGAGAAATTGGAGCACATTCCTCTAATACATAAAACAAAAGAAATAGTTTGCTTTACCCTAAGTTCCAACAATTAGCTTTTTGTTACTATAACATGAAACTAAAAGATATTTGATATGCAAGGCAGTCGTGAGCAAAGCTAATGGGCGCGAATTATTTTGATTTACTCGACATTCACTTTAGTTCTCGCAAAGAAGAGGATAATCAATTATTCAAATGCGGTTGAGACTTCCATTTGGATGATGAAGATGGAAATCTCGATTCACGACCGTCACATTGTTCCTGGCAGTCGTGCGTTGGATGCTGAATCGTGTTTATCCCACAAAGCATTGCAAAGTTTCGGCCAAGACATGAGAGACTCCTGTCACCTCAATATGATTCTCGAATTCCTCATTTCGATTCATGTCAACATAGTAGTAGACTCAGTTTTGCCGTATCAACTAATGCAATGATGGCTCAAGAGTGAGATGTAATCAAATCATGGTAAGGATACCGAAATGATGGTGAGATATTGAGAATGACAAATAAGCCAATATCCATCGAGTCCATTCACGGTGAAGATGATTTCACACATGCTACACAAGATGAAGACCACGGCCCAGGAGAGTCAAAAGTGTGTATTTGAGTCACTGGGAGTTTCATGAGGCAGAGGCTCACAACGAAGGATGGCACATCACAATTGTGATTCATTGTCTGATAGTTTTGAATCTATATATCGCACACTCAATACGTTGATTCATCCAATGACTGCAATATTTTTTCCTCCTCACAATGACTTATGGTCGTAATTTTCTTCAAATCCTTCTCATTCCATTGATGGAAGAATATGGAACATAAATGATCTCATGTCAACAAATGCCATTCAACATTCCATATCAAATGCAACAAGGATTTGTAAATGGCTGATGTAAACCCCCAATCTCCCATCCATGGAGAAGTCAGGTACAAGTGAAGATATATTTATACATGGCATGTTCGATCTTATAACCAATATTATCTAACACCATGCCTCAGATGGTTCATTAGTCTTCACCAAGATGCGGGATCCCCTTCATCAAATGTTGTGAATTGAGCCACATCGATCTTCTATTTTGGCATGCAAAGACCACGACAATGTAATATCAATGTTCGTATTTCAATATTAATGTCATTTTTACACTTTTATAAAGTGTTTCATCAATTTGCGCATTTTTACAATCATATCATATTCAAATTTAAAAGATCTCACCATATTCCGATATATCCGATATATTCAGAAATCCAATTACCGATATATCCGCCTCGAAACTCTGCAGATTTTCATCCTGGTTCAAATCATCTCAATTACAAAGGAAGATCCTTTTCCTTTTTTTTTTTTTTTTTGGTGAGTAGTCCCGCTGGTCATAAGATGGGTCCGTCAGGCAAATGATATCAACTAAATTTACGGGAATTGAAATTTAATGATCATGGAATACTGATGGTCTTGAGCAGATTGAAATAATGACCATTAGGAGTTCTCACAGCATGTACTTGACTAAACTTATAGGACATTAAAGTTAATGATCAAGTAAACCTCTATTGGTCTTAAGAGACTCGAATTAGTGACCATTGGGGAGCTTTGCCTTTGTGCACGTACCTTTGATTAAACTTATAAGGCATTGGAGTTAATGATCGAGTAAACTTGCATTGGCCTTTAGAGACTCGAACTAGTGATTATTAGAGAGCTTCACCTTTGTGCATGTACCTTGATTAAATCCATAAGATATTAAAATTAATGATCAGCAACCCTTAAGACTTCTAACGACTTTAAGAGACTCCTAAACTAAAGAACTATCAGAGCTCTACTTTTATACATGTATCTTTATTAAACTTATGGGACATCAGTTAATTCTGCTATCAAACCCTCTAAGGACTTAAGGACTTGAACTAGTGATCATTGGGGAGCGAACCCAAGATCCGACGAATTGAGCTACCCTTCAAGGTTTTCTTAATAAAAGTTTCTCTAATATAATTTTAAAAATAACTTGAAAAAAATTAAAACGGAAGAAAAAGTTAAAGCTTGATCAAAATTTTTTATATTTATTTTAACTTGGTTAATATAAGGACTAAATAATGTAAAAATATATAATTCTTAGCATTTTAATTATACTTAATTTTCTTTTGAAATTTTTACAAATAATCAAACATAAAGAAATGATTATTTTTTAATACTCATTAGTAACATACAAACCTTGGTTTATAATTCTTAATACTTATTTTGTGACAAAACAAATCTTGATATTCCATGCCTAAACAAAGTCCACAAGCATTAATATCGCTGAAACTAAAGCCACAACATTAAGCCCACTAGGCAGAATGTGAGGCCCCATAATCCTTAGTAGAATGGGCCCGCTGAACCTTATTTTTCTTTCGTGTACCGTTCGGGGAGCAATGGTCTTTCGAAAACGGCGCGATTTGATGAGCCCAGTCCGGCAGGAAGAGGACGGAGCAGCGTGGCTGGAGCAGAGCTGATCATCGTCACATTGCCAGAAGGGAAGCCGCAAGGTTTGGTAAGCAATCGTTCTTTCGCGGCACGCTTAAGCGGCGAAAGCCGTCGGCTCCATCAAATCGCTGGTATACAGCCCGGTCAGGAACAAGAAGGCCACCTTCGGCAGCCTGTCTGTCAAACTCTGAAGTAATTTATCAGCTTTGTTTGGTTGTAGAGAAACTTAGGAAAGCGGTTGAAAATTGAATCTTACGGCTTGAGTACTGACCGTCGTGATGACTGTTGGCACTCACTTTTTGTTTCCTTTCTTTCTCTCTTTGTCTCTTTTTGAAGTTTTTTCTTCAGATTCTTCAATTATTAAGGATGTTTTGATTCTGCTAGGGTTCTAAAATGCCAAGTGGAAGGTATGAAGCGACTCATTTCTAAATGATCACCGTTATGGTGCAGTTTTGAGAGTTAAACCGATAAATGCTTCCCAGAAATGTGGAGAAAAATGCTTTTATGGCATATGCGCACACGCTAGATGTTCAATATGCTACCTTTGGCCAATGTTCAATGGTTGCTAGTATTAATTAGTTGAAGAAATTTGTATGGTTTTATTGTTAAAATTTTCTGTGTGGTTAATAATATCGTGTTTATGATTGATGTTGCAGAGGCAAGAGGGATTGATGTATATAATCGCTTATGATATTCTTTTCGGCCAGGTAATTTTGTCCAATATCTATGGTAGCTTTGATTTATTTTCAAATTTCACTTACTGGAAGAATCAAACATCTTCAGTCAGGGTTAATCTCTAGAGCCAAATGGTTAGTTGAAAACTACGCTGGGAGTTGGCATCTTGAGGCAAATTTTATAACCATTCATATATGCTATGATGGATAATTGTTTGGGCATGATTTCATGAGATACTAGCTTTAACTTAATGGGTCAGGTTCAATGCATGTGCTTCTAGGTTTTCAAATGGTTCCTAAGTCCTAGAATAACAAGGGATGCTTTCTTGGTTAAGAGATGGGAAGTAACAGTCTCAAAATTTAAGTAACACTTTTGCCACCCGCGATTGTGTTTTTCCTAGTTGTGGTTGTACAGTTATCTTTTCTCTTTGCTTCATGATTCTGTGAGCCTTAGTTTTCATCCTTTGTCTTGTGTTCTCACAGAGGTTATGTTGTTATAAGAAGAATAGTAAATTTTAGAAGGTGTTCTTTTTTTTAGGTGGCATTTTAGCCGCTACAAAGTCCTAGTTAACTTGAAATATCTTTAAAGAGGCTCTATATTTTAATTTAAATTTATAATTTAATAGAAGCTTATTGTTGAAGAGTGATATTTTCAATACTTCGCCTCTTATTTATGCCATTGCTTTAGCTTTTAATTTTATATGGGTAATGTTTTATATTAAAATCTTTTTCTGTAGGAAATTTTGCCAGTTGGCGACTTATAGAGAAATTTCTACTGCTCCAGAAAGATGCCATACAGTTAGCTCTAGCATCGTTTTTAAAAGGAATAGGAAACAGCAAGATTTGATGGATCTTTATCAAATTTCTGGTATGCGTCTGCTTTGCTTTCATGCTAATGGTGGATTTAGCTTCTTGGAGGCTAATTGTAATCAGTCATACAATTATTACAGTGGATTAGTCAGCCTTACAGTTAGTCATGTTTCCATTTGGTTAAACATGACTGGTGTTCAGGGAGAAACTAATTTTGTTTAGTATACATTTCTAAAGGTTGCTAGAAATACTTGCCATATAGATTTCATAAGGTGGACCGGGAAGAGCGGGTAGAATATTTGCTGAACATTTTATGGCTAATGCTTTTGCTCTGCTTAGTTCTCACTTATTATTTCCATGCCAGCTCCAGGTTGCTTTATTCTGATAGGCTATATTTGTTTTTTTTTTTTTTTTAATAATTGTAGATATATTGTTATCTTTCCATTCATGTCAGGGACAGAGATCCGTAGAAAGATAAAATATCTCTAATTCACATGTTCACCAAATCCTTGATAATTTCTGCTGCAGATGTCGTAAACCTCATACGCTCGTAAATACTCTGAAATTGGATGTTGAGTCTGCCTTACACGAGTTGGGGAGACAGTACCAGGTAACTTCCTATCAATTTATATGAAACATTCCAATACATTGTCGGACAATGGTTTTCTCAAGTCTTAGAACATTGGAGGACTATAGTTTTCTAAAGTCTTGGACAGAACTACCTTAAACATTTTTAAGCATCCATGATTATATATTTGTAATTGTTTATTATTCTTTCAAATTACTTTTCTCTGCTTCAATTCAGGATTCTGACCATATTCGTTTGTTCTTCAAAACTGCCATGGCTTGACACAGTCATGTTGGATCCTTCCTATCTGTGTCAGGAACAATTGTTATTGTATCAGTTGCATAGTTTTTATTCTCATTTTAACATTCCCCTAGTCCCTCTACATGTTATGCATCATCAATTTTTGAGTCATGCTTTCTTTTCTCTATGGGGGTGATTTTGTATTTGACTCCACGCTTATTTGTGCTTTGAATAGGTTCAGAAAGCGATATGGTTCCCGACTCGATAATACTTCCTCCAGGTAGTGATTTGCATGATCATCCTCTGGTCAGAATGGGAGTGTGTTTATGCAAGTAAAGAATTTTACAAATCTTTCCAGTTTAAAGTCTATTTATTATTGTGGTGCTGATTCTTATTAAACATTTTCCATAAAAATACTAAAGACTTCTATTTTCATCCATACTGTAGTTTTAAAATTTAAATATTAAACATCTCCATTTTCATCCTCGCACTGTAGTTTTAAAATATGAACGCTTTGTTCTTAGGAAAGCAAGTTCAATGGTGGTAGTAGCATCAGCCAGAGCCTGATGGAGGTGGGTCATGCGAAGTTATCTATATTGGTAATTAAGTTTTTTACTTGGCAGAGATGATGCTTGTTTCCTCCTTCTTTTGCTGCTAGTGTCAATATCTAAGACGCTGCCTCAATATAGGGCTTATTTCACTACATGCCTTTTGAGGAATTCACGAGGAGCTTCTATCTCCTATTGCCTCAGTGGGTTTTCAATCGGACAAAGGGGAATTCCGTGTTTGTAAGAATGATGATTTTTAGATAATATTTCTGAAAGAAAAACAATATCAACTAGACTGGATGGAGGACACATGCATGATGGGGTAGTAAACTAGAGTGATGTCTGTATGAAAATAAATACTAGCATGAGAACAATTGAAGGAGAGTACATTGAGTCCCTATCTTCTGGATTGGTTGTTGTCAAGCCCTTACCTTTTGGTATTCTTTGTGGAAGTGCTTTGAGGATATGAGGTCCTATTCTTTATATTATTAACCCATACTTAATTTATTTTCCTCCATGAAAGGGTTCTTGATTCATGTTCAGTCTGGAAACAAGACTGTGCACCTTGCTTCATTAATGAAAGCAAAGGAAAGACTATGGCATGCGAGCGCTGATAATGAAAGGGTTAAACGCCTAGGGGACACTGTCCGACTTTCTGGGGCTGCTAGTATCCTTTCACTGGCATTTGACTTGTAAATTCAACCTATCACTATTATTTGCTTGTGTTACATGTTTGTGTAGCTTGCTTTCAGTTGTGAACTGATAAGCGATCTAACTGTGACTTGAGATTATCTGTGTAAATAAGTTGAAAGGTGCTCCAAGTTGAATACATTGCCTTTGCCAGTATATTCTTGATCTTTTTCATGCCATTTACTACATTTCGTGGTGAAAGTGGGAGTTTGTGGCAATTTCATGGCTTATGAGAGTCTTTGTGTTTGATTTGTGGTACTGTATCCTCGTGGTTCCACATGCCTAATAGACATAGAAGTTTTGCACTGGGACTTTTTAAAGCTGAACTAATGGATCCATCATACGCTGAAGGTAGCTTAGAGAACCATGAATGTTTTGAGGTTCTCATATGGCTGGCCATGTAATGGGGCTTGTCTCCTATTCGGCATGTGCCAAGTCAAACTATATTCTTTGTTCATAACAAAATGAAAATCTGCAGGTTCATGCTATTCTGTTGGACCCTTCCTGCTCTGGATCCGGAACCACTGCTGAGAGACTAGATCATCTGCTCCCATCATATACTGCAGGTACATAAATTTTTTTTTTCTGGCGAAAGAAGAGGCCCACTGTGGGAGAACTAGGAATGACATTGTTTTCAGGAATGAAGTCTTTTCCTTACAAAAGTTAAAACATTTTTTTGCACATCTTCATTGGTAGGGAGACTAAGTTACAGGATCGTTCCTACGACTCATTCATTTCACATTGGGTGAGTTTATTGATTTGGGTGAGGCTTTTGCATATTTTATGGTTTCTGTAAGGGTGAGTTTTTCTTTGTATCCCTTGGGAATACCTTTTTCAGCACCTCTTTGTTATATAAAATACATATATGCCCTACAGTGACTCTCCTGTTGCTGGTTTATATTTTGGTTTGTTCAATCTATGCAGATCCATAATATGCCTAACAGAAAATTTCATTCTGTATATTTGTGGCCAACTTATTAAAAATATGTATGTGTAAAAACTGCTGTTTTTTAATCATTCTCTTTTGCCTTCTGAATTACACAGGTGATGCCACAGATGTTATAGGCATAGAAAGGCTGAACAAGCTCGCTGCTTTTCAAAAGAAGGCTTTGGAACATGCATTATCTTGTAAGTATCTTATTTTTCCTGTGGACATTTCTGTTTGTTGTTCCTCTTGTATTTCTACTCTCCAATGTTCACATATCTAGAAATTTTATCATCTACAGTCCAGCGTTAAAGTTTTATTTGTGATAAGATGTGTGGGGTGTGTTTGGTTCCTGTTTTTGAAAACTGTTCTTGAGAACAGTTTTTGAAAACACAAAGAACACTTTTTTGGTGTTCTTTGAAAACTGTTTTTGTTCTCTAAATTTAGTGTTTTATGTGTTCTCCTTGTTTTCCAGAACAAAAGTGTTTTTTTATGTTTTCTTCATTCTCCTTGTTCTCTAAACTGTTTTTGTTCTCTAAATTTAGTGTTTTATGTTTTCTTCATTCTCCTTGTTTTTTAGAACAAAAAAACAGTTTTCAAAAACGGTAAACAAATAGACCCGTAGTCACTTGCCAACATTTGTTTGATGACATTTGCCCCCATGTCAAATCCAATGTTTGATTTTGTAAGAGCGATCTCTTTTCAATTTGTTCCATGGTGCATATAAGATCAAAATTAGGTGTCTTCATTGGATCATGTTCAGTTTAGGCAGCGATTTTTGAGGACTTCAGCAGAATGCTAAGAAATTTAGGACATGTTTGGTTCTTGTTTTTGAAAACACAAAAAACATTATTTTGGTGTTCTCTTATGAAAAGTATCCTTGTTATTTAAATTTAGTATTTTCTAAGTTGCCTGTGTTTTTTCTAACAAAAGCGTGTTCTCCTACTGTTCTTTCCTTGTCCTTTTGTTTTTGAGAACGTTAAAAACAGAACTAAACAGACCCTAACTAGGTTCTCTTCTATTGTAATTCCAGCAGTGGAGAGAGTTGTGTACAACAAATGCTCCATCCACCAAATTGAAAACGAAGACGTAATAAAATATGTTCTGCCCTTCGCGGCATCACATGGCTTTCAACTTGCAACACCATTTCAATGGCTCCCGGGCGCGGGTCTCCCGTTTTTGGAAGGCTGTAGTCGTTTTGCAAGATATTGTCTTCTAATTAACATAATCATAGATTCTTTAACAACTATTGCTTTTTTTTTTTCTTTCCATATACTTTCAGCTGAACATCTGCTTCGAACAGATCCAGTCGAGGACAAAGAGGGCTTCTTCATTGCTCTGTTCGTCAAAAAGAGCATTACCAGAAGCTTGGAACAGTCAATGAAGGTGAAACCTGGTAAAAGAAATACGATTATGATCAACTATTCTAAATGTGTGATGCCATTTCCTTACACTAGGTTGTCCAAATTGTTGATACATCCTCATATGAGACTGAGGACTTCCAAGAAATAAATACGACTACTTAAACATCCCAGACTATAAAATGCTTTTCTTTATTTATTATTAGGAAAATCCCTAACCTATCTATTTCCCGTTGTTGATTCAGTTTCTTTAACCGTCTTCTGCTTTTGAAGAGAAACAATGTCTATCAGCTGGTAAGCAAAGATCCTTTATTGATAGTGTAGTCGAGACTACATTCATGCTTCGATAGAGAAACCTCACACAAGAAAGACTACGACACAACCAGGATTCATACTTTTGAATCTAACCATCATACAGTTACATTTTTTATTTACCATAAACCACAAACCCCCCAACAACACCACTCTCTCTCCCCCCAATTCCAAACATCTGAAAATTTTCACCTCAATGGTCTTAGGCTCTTAGGCTCCGGCGGCGGAAGCTTCTCAACGGTCACCGTCAACACTCCATCTTGACAAACCGCAGGATCTTTATCCTGTGTCTGCATTCTCCGGCAGCACAAACTTCCTCAAGCAAACTTCCTGACCCTCCCTCCATCCCTCACGTACTTGGCGGCGCCTTCCTTCTCCTCCTTGCGCCTCCTCTCCCCGCTGATCACCAGCACATTGTCATCCTCCACCTGAACCTTGATGTCTTCCGACCTCAGCCCCGGCATGTCGATGACGAAGGTGTAGGAGTTTGGATATCGAATACGTCTCGCCGGCGTCGTGTGCCATACCTTGGCGTCGCGGACGTATGTGCGAGTGGGGGCGCTGACGGACTTGTCAGAGTCGTCGGCGGCGGCGGAGGCGTCGAGCATGTGTTGGAGGGCTGAGAAGATTGGAGCGTCGAAGCCTATCATCTTCAAATCCATGTTGAATTTCAGAGAACTTAGTAAAAGAGTGTTTTCTGACGATTTTGGAAATATTCGTAGGCGATGGTTTTATAGCAGAGAGCTAGGAAGTAGAGGAAGGTTCTGGAAAGAGGAATTCGGAGCCTTCTGGAGGTTCTCGATTTTTCTCTAGCGGTTACCCATGCCCAGAGAGGCATATATACGTGTATATATATATATACACATACGTGATTTTGATGGAAACTTTCTAAAAAATATTTTTAAGATAATTATTTTGTTTGTCAAAAAAAAAGAAAAGATAAATCATTATATTTTTCAAAAAATATTTTTGTGAAAAGTGATTTTACCTTGTAATATACAAAGTGAATAAGGCCCTGTTTGATAAAATAAAAAAAATTAAGTTACCGAAAAAATTGGTTACGACTCATAAAAGATTAATTTATAATCGTAAAACTAGCTTGATAAATTACTAACAATTAAATGCTGAAGATAAATATATTGTTTGATAACTGTAAATGCTGAATACTACTGAAAATTATGTATTTTATATATTTATCCTTATTATTATTAAATTACATATTATCCAAAATAAATATAGTTTCTAATAATATTTTATTTTTCACTACAATTATTAATTATTGTAAATAACATGTTTAAAAATACGTAGAAAATATTATAATAATATATCCAAAAAAAGACATAACATATGCGGTAATAATCAATGTAATCTAAAATTTTTAAAACTATCCAAACTAACCAAGAAATATTTGTAAAATATTATATTATTTATAAGGGTATTTTGGTCCAATTTATTTTCATTTAAAATTTTTTTTGTTGATTATATTCTACATTCCTCTTCAAGTAAGAGGCCTTTATCTACTTATAATTTTCACGCTTTTCATTTAAAGCTTTTCAATTAAGAGCTTTTAAAATTTCATATCAAACATAATGAAAAATTAAAACAATTGAAAATAAATATCAAACAGGTCTAAGAAAGCCATTTTATCGTATGGTTAATTTTACAGTTTTTAATATATTATTTTAATTTTTTTTATGTTAAAAGTATTTTCAGAAATTTTGTCAGACTTCTTTAATGTAAACTTAATTTTTTGAGAGAATTGGAGCTAATTTTAAGATAATAAAAACATTTTTAATTGTTTGGGTCTTTAAAGAAAAAATTTTTTAAAAATATGTTTTAAGAAATGAACATTGATTTAAAGCTATTTTTGTCAAATAATATATACTAAAAATACTATTATAATAGTCTTTTAATTAAGAATTAACATATAAATGAGATGTAAAACAAATTACATAAATGAGATTAATTATATAAATGGTGTTTTAACTTTCAATTTATTTTATTTGTCTCAACTTTCTTTGTGTTCAACTAAATATTTGAATTTATTTAAAGAAACAAATATTTGAATTCTTAATTTTTATTAAATCATAGCAAAAATTGAATCCACATCATTTCGGGTTAAATAAAAATAATGAAATCATATGTGAATAATTTAAAATAAAACATTATTTGGAAAAACACCATATGTGAGTAATAAAATAAAACATTATATTTTTCTGTAGACATATTTTTAAAATAATTAAAATTTTGTATTTTTTATTCCCAATTTATAATAATTTTATTACATTATATATATATATATATATATATATATATATATATATATATATATATATATATATATATATATATATATATATAAATAATTGAAAAATATATTTTTATCTCAATTGATCAATCGTGCCAATACAAATTTTACTTCAAAGTTGTACTTTATATTGAATGTATTTTTATTGACCATCAAATGTTAGAATAAATATTGCAAATATCTTCTTAGTAAACATTTTTTTTTTTGGGTTTTATTTGCTTCTATATAAATTTGTATATTTAGAATATGAGAAAGTTCCAGAGACCTTATCAGTAGTATTCTTTTATATAATTCTCACCCTCTGCTTCCCCAGTTGATCAGTGTGATTTTGCTGGAAAACTACTTTAATTAAAATTGATTTATAACACATCTCTGGATTTAATATCCTTTTCATTATTTTTTATATTATTAATAGATTATACTTCACTACAGTTGATTTGATGGGCCTCTTCATTTTCCTCCATTCAAATCACACTTGGAGTGGGACAAGTCCTGCGACATGTCATGTTTATTGGGAGTACAGGCTCACTGGACACAGACGACGATTTGACCTAACCTAAGAGTAAAGATTCGGAATGAAAGCAAAAGAGGGATAGAGGGGAGAGATAGAACTGGAGAACGGCCGGGCCTGAACCCTATTTCGTCGCAGTCAAAATCGACTCAAGACCACACTTTATTTAGGCTAGTTTTCGACTAGCTCAATTTAAATTTCTACGCGGCATTACTAAAATGCGATAAAACAAAGCCAAAAACCTTAAAAAATGCTAAAAAAATTAATTTTACAAATTTATAATTCTTCAAATAAAAATAAACAATATACTAATAAATAATAATAATTAATATATAAAATGATTGAGTCCAAACAATATAATAATAGTAAACAAACTTAAATAAATAAATAATACTAGGATACTGTTATAACCAAAATACTAGACTAACTAGCTAAATAGTACCAATACAATAAAGTAACAACATAATAATATATTTGAGAAAAACAACTCCAAAGTATCAAATGAAATCCCATATGCCTCTAATCTTCATCCTCATCCCCATTATATCAAATAATAACACGTGATTCCACATTAGAAAGATGTATATCCTTGATGGTGGTTGAGTTATCATCATTTATTAATTAATTTAGAATGTTAACAATATAAATTTCATTTATGTTTGGAATAAAAAAATATTTTTTCCAAAAATACATCTCAACCATATAATAATGAAATATCATATTTGTTTGAAAATCTATCTTGCTAAAATATATAATCATATTAGAAAAGAAATTAGTATATAATTTTTGTTAATCATTTTTAAAATAACATTATTTTGTTATTAACACTAAAGTAATAAGATTATTTAAAATATACTTATAATTTAGTTGTTAAATTTAATTTAATTTATAAATTAGTACAACTTTTTTATAAAAAAGGTATATGATTGAATAAAATTTAAAGGATAAATAAAAAATGAAATTAGAAGATAAAATAGATTAATGAGATAAATAAAATATGTTTAATATTAAATCAGAATTTATTTAATCTTAAATTTTCATACAAGATTTTTTAAATATTAAATTATCATATAAATTTTATATTAAAAGATACATTTAGAAATTGAAATAAAATAGTTAAAACAACAAAGTTTAATATATTAATAATATATTATAATACATAATTTTAAAACCCTTATAAGCAAAAGAGATGAAATAAAATATCAAAAATTTATAAATTAATCATTGAAAATCTCAATTACTTAAAAAACAACAAAATTCAGCTAATAGGGCTAACTCAGCCAATTACATGTGCCACGAGCCAAATAGGTGGGCCAAATTGGCCTTGGCGTATTTCAGTCTTTAAATTTTACAATCCAACCCTCAAAATTCGAAGCGAAGCTGGCCACTCCATCGATCTATCCTCCCATATGGCAGCCTCTGTGCGGGGCGTATGACAACTCAAAATGACTTTACCTGAAAGGCAAGCGAGCTACCTCTGACAACCAGCTCAAGTATGAAGATCGGGCAGACATCTCGGACATGAAGATGAGAGTCAGGCAAAAGGCTTTGGACAAACATTTCGAGCAAGAAGACAAAGGTTGCCACACATGCGTTACAGTCACCTTGGACGGACATAACAGTTTAGTTTAAGTGAGGCAATCACTGTACAAGTGAGTGCGTAATGTAAGAAAGTGAAAGGATTCTCAATGTCTCACGATGAAAGATTAAACATGTAACCCCGACCTAATAGCATAAAAGGGCTGGAGCGAAAAATAAAAAGTGGGGACTTTTGATAAACTATTATTAAGTATTACTTTGTGGAAGGTCTAAAACTCTTCATTGTCAGCTCCTTCTAGCAATCCAAATTCCACTAATGGGTGACTCACCATTTTGGCTTCAGCTTCCATGGAATAATGCCTGATGCAACTGGAAAAGCGACTTCGTGAGGAGCACAACTCTCACCAACAACAACTAGCTTCCTTCCTCACAACCAACGCCTCTTTACGAGAGGAGGCCGCTGCGCGGCGCCGCCCTACTCATCTAAATACCGCTGTCTACGCCAGATCACCCACTCAGCCGATAAAGCCCTGCGCAGTCCGAGTCCATGGACAACATCTCTCCAAGCTGTCGGGCTCCCTTGGGCGGAGCGGACACCCTCGCCCCACACAAGCCTGGACCCCGCGTTTTGGGCACTAGACGATATCTCGGTGTCCCGGTTCGTCCATGCCATCCTTAATTAGGAGGCTTCGCCGCACTTTTCATTATCGAAATTTTAGATGTATGATGGACTGTAGGTACCCTTCGATCATCTGATGCACTATAGGTAGATTATGACCCTCTAGACGAGAAATGATGCCCTTTTGTGTAAGGCCCTGTCCAGCTCGGGCAGCCCCGCCCTATCAGGTTTATCGCCGGCTTCTCAACCCGTAACGTCCTTTCATCGATTATCCGAGAAGTTCCTCGCCCCTAGCATGTGCTCACCTGGGGTGAAGCGCAGTGTCACGCTTGTTCCACGTTTGGATGGGGAGGTCCGAGACCATCGGAGACTTCATGAAGCGGTTCGGATCGGCCTGGCTGCAGTTGGACTCTATTAGCTCAGACATTGCCCTGTAGGCCGTTAAGTAGGCCATTCGCCTGAATACATAGTTCTTTTATTCTCTCTCCCTACAGCCTCTAACCTTGATCAATCAACTGTTCTAGAGAGGTAACCAACACGCTATGCTTGAGGACGATGTTATAGTAGTGGCCAGGCGAAACGGCAGCCAGCGCCTCTGAATCGTAGAGTTACTCAAGGGGCAAAGGGAAAAGGAGCTATAACGAATAAGATGACATTGAACAGGATGAGAGGAGCAAGCTCGAGGCAGGGTCTCTTGACCTTAGTGTAAGTCACAAGGAGGGGGGCGATCATCCGAGAATGAGAAGTTATTGTGCCCTAACTAGCAACGTGTCAAAGAATTAAACCTAAGTATCGGGTAATATAAAACTAATCAGCGTTAATTTATATCGAGCTTGAAAGCTTGTGCCTAGATCCATGAGACGAGCTCCTTGATATGCCGAGCTTAAGAGCTTGTGCCAAGCTCCCCAAGACGAATTCCTTGAGATGACTGTCTCCATGAGACGAACTCCTTGAGATAATTGTATCTTCATGAAATGAACTCCTTGAGATGATTATATATCTCCGTGAGACGAACTCCTTGAGATGGTGCTACCTTCATAAACTCCTTGAAACGATTCTCCCTCTAAGTAGTACTCCTTGCGATGATCCTATGGGATGAGTTCTCTAGACAATCCGTGGGATGTGAAACGCCCCAAAAATACCCTAGAATTTTCATAATAATTTTATTATATATATTCCGGCATAAACCGAGCCAAATCATCTTTCCCGAAAACTGATAAATCAGAATGTGAAAATGATTATGTGAGCATATGATTAAATGTTATATGCTAAAATGAGAAATTGATTGAACTTAAATAAACCCAAGTGTACAAGTGGCAATTCGACCGATAAATGGCGACCTACACAAGAATAATGTTTTAAATGCTAAAGTGAATTAAATGATAAATGAAAGTGAAATGAAGACCAAAAAGGAGAAAAATGAGAAATGGAATTTGTGTGTAAGCTAAACATGGCCTTACACTTAAAATGAGAAGTAAGACTAAATGTGGTCTTAGAAGAGCACATTTGTGCATTTTTAAGGAAAAATGTTTTTGAGAGAGAGGGAGAGGAGAAAAGCTAGGGCAAGGTGAGAAGATCAAGATTGTTGGTGTGATTTCTTCCAATTTCTTACTTCTAAGTGATCAAGCATTTTGGGTGAAGAAGATTCAAAGAGATTCAAGGTATGAACGTAAACCCTAGAAAGTTGTATTTGATGTTTGGGTTAGAAAAACCTTAATCCATCCATGAGTTTTGCTCATGGTTAATTTAGGATGATATTAAGATGTTATTGTGAGTGATTCCAATGTTTTGTTTTGAGACTTTGTGGTGATTTTAGAGGAAATCGCAAAAAAAGGAAAATTGGAAAATCTGGGCATTTTCGGGCTCCTACGCCGCAACATAGGGAACCCACGCCGTGGTGTAGACTTACGCCAAGGCGTGAATACCGCCACGACGGCGGCCGGCGCCAAAAATGGCATTCCCACGTACGCCTCGGCAGCAAAGCTACGCCGTGGCGTAGATACTGTTCATAGAGGGTAGAATTTTGGATTTTTGTTCCGAAAGTCTCGTATTCGTACACTGATAGTTTAAGGACCCTAATAAATGATTAATGCGCCTGGGGCCAGCGATAAAACTAAATGAAAACGTATCGACTTGCCACCTCGGGCCGGCTAAAGTAGTGCTAGTTTACTAAATGTGATATGTGTGATTTTCAGGGGTCAGCGAGGATCACCCAACCTAGGACCTAGATCAAGTCAAGGCAAAAAAGAAAGAGATATTATTCTGCCTTACCTTTCTATTCTCATTTCAAGACTAAATGTTTGTTCTAAATGTATAAGAAAAGCATATTGATTTGTTTTAATTCGATTTGAGGCAATTGAATGTAAATGTTTCAGATATGAAAATCAGATGAAGATTGAAAAACGAATTGTTTATACAAATGTACATATTGTAATCAGATTTCGTCAGAATAGATTCAATGCCCTTAATAATGTTAAATCGCTTAATTCAGATATGATAAATTGGTATACCAATAAGAGTCAAATTACAAAGATCGGTAACAAACGTGATTACGCTAGCTACCCAATCGCAGCTCACGATAGTACTCCAGTGTTCACAAATTGATTTTTAATAATCTAGTCAAGAGCTTCCCAATGACTAAACCGTGTTATAAAACAAATGTTTTTATAATCGGGCATGCACCCTGATCGTGCTTCTATGATTCATAATCTTGTATACCGAAACATAGGTTAAATTAAGTAAAGGCGAATCAATTGACTTTGAATTGTTGACATATTGGAATTGAAAAAGCTTACTGCAACAAATAAAAAGAACATTGTGAAATACATGATTTGGTTATAAATGATTTATTGCATATGAAAGTGTATATTTAGAATGATCAATGAACAATAAATGTTTGTATATGAAATAAGTTTATGTATTGTACTGACATTGATCATTCAAAAAGATTTGAAAGTTTTGTTTAGTAAAATTGCATGATTTGACTCAAACTGAAACAAAAGAATGGAATTGTATAGAACCACTAAGTATGAAAATGCTTAGCGTATTGTTTTATCAATGCCAGTGCTCAAGTGATCGATAGTGATTGGAAAGCGACCTAAGGCCGAGGAGCTCAGGAAATTATTTGTAAAGCTCCACTGAGATGTTCGGGTCGCATGCATCCTCACCATTTTTGAGCATGACATTGTTTTGTAAACAAAAGGAGTTCAACTCCGAAATTATTTTTGTACTTATATCTGAATACAATTTTAGATATTATGTTGTAAACGGCATAAAATGCCATTTTTTGTTAAATGCATATTTTGTAAAAGAATTGCATTGAATTTGTAAATGTTTATGGGCTTGCCCTAAATTGAAATCACTTTCGCGTGTTTTTGATAAAGTGATTTAGTGATATCAAAGCATCCCAGATCCGGTTCGAACCAGCAAATCGGGTCGGGCCAGAAGGGGGTGCTACAGGATGTATCCGTGAGATGTTCTCCCTAAGATGTACTCCATGAGATGTTCTCCCTGAGATGTTCTCCTTGAGATGTACTCCATGAGATGTTCTCTTTGAGATGTTATAACACCCCCAACTTCAAAACCATACAAGTATCATTCATTCACATTTAAGGCTCTAAACTCACATGTAATGACACATTCAAAAATTTCCGCTATGAATCTTACTTCATTTTGAATATGCTCATAAGAAAATTTAAATGGATTTCAGAAACTAAATCTCCCAATTACATAAAACCTTTCAAAGTATAACAAAATTTCATGAAACCAACATCTTCCAACAAGATAAATTTTCCAAAACTAATTTTCTCAAAATGTAATATTCTAGCAACATAAAATCCTTCAAATGAAAGTTTGCAAACATTCGATTCCAAAGCATTAAAGTAGTCTAAAAATACAAAGTCTTTCCAACAAGCACCTACTCAAAATAGTTCTTAACTCTCATCCATGCCTAACCTAAAATCACTCCTCACTAAGGTCTAGGGTACCTGAAAATGATCAACAATAAGGAGTGAGCTAAAAGCCCAATAAGGAATGTTAATATAGTTTCATGTAGAGCTAGGAAAATGGGTCGACCTTAACGGCTCGCCCATGTTCGAAAGCGGGCTGTGCCATTTCTACCACTTTTATTTGGGCCAATTTTACTCGGCCCACTCTCGACAAATGCTATACTGTGTTAGGGCCTAAACTAGCGTAACATTGAAAATATTAAAATACGTGATTCTCATTTTATCATCTTCAAATAAATGATTTTCATCTTCTTTTTTATGTCAGCTAGTAGATATCTCTGCATTGATGAGAAGGTTATGGAGCTTGGAGTTTTAAATTTTGGTTTACAGATTGGCATTTTTTGGTGAGATTACCGGATTGAACTTTTTTTTTTTTTTTTCTCGGGGTTTTCTTGGATTATGGGTTGATTTTGGAGGATACCCATTTGGGTGGATTTGTTTTCATGTGTGCAATACTCGGTGAAATGGTGGATTTGGGTGGTTTGACTTTACATTTTCTTGTTGCTTGGTTACTAAGAAAGTGGGGGAAAAGTGGGGAGATAGGAAATTTTGGGTTGTTGTTCTGGTCTGGTTTCAAGAAGGAAATTGAAATCTCTACTCAACCATGTCGGCTAGTTCTAATTAGGTCATTTGATATTACAATTAAGGAACTTTGATTCGTTTTCTTTTTGCATTTTCTCAACAACCAAACAGGGTTTTTAAAACTTGGTGGCTGAATAAGCTGTATGGGCAATATACCCATAGGAAAAAGAGCAATGTGGGTTTGGATTTATTTCCTATATAGTTCTTGGATGTGGATGAGGGCATTGAAAAACAAATTACTATTGTTGATCTAATCAATTATATAGCTCAAAATATTGAATGTTGCTATGACACCCCAAATCCCGGGGGTCCCGTTGACAACCCATTAACCCGTAGAAACCTGTGGATATTGGGTGCCCCGATATCACACTCACATGTCTCATACATCGAGACCCATTCCTGCATATTTAATTCACAATATACAAAAATATATGATAGACTATAATCACGCCTCTTTGATAAATTCCTTTGATACCAAAAAGGTGTGTATATGTTTTGCTATGTCGAATATAATACAAGACAAAAACAAATAAAATAAAGCCGTGTCCTAGCTCTCATCCCATATGAGGGTCGGCCACAGACCGTGACTTGTACCTAAAAGGGGGTTCCATGACTCGGGTGAGCAAAACGTAGCAGTGATAATCTCCTATAAGGGTTACTCCCACCTAAGCGCATACAATGACACACCACACACCAAGTGAAAAACATGCAATGCCTCCTACTCAATGTCTACATGTCATGGATGTGATTCACCCTATCCCATGTCCTGAGTCCTCACCGACTCCCTTACACATGCATATACCAAGTGTGAAAAACCAAACCTTGATTATGTTCCATCAATGGCCATTTTTTTAAAACAAAAGCCTTTTTTTTTTATAAATCAAATCCATTGGACGGTTCCCAATATCAACTTGCATTTCCCAAGTTGCGTGTGTTTATGCATTTGTGGTCCACGGATTTTCGGGTTTACATCGCAGGAGGCTGTGCGCCTTTCTGACATTTTTGACGAGCTTTCACCGCCGGTGATCATGTCTAACCTCAATAAATTAGGTCTTTCACCTTGGGGGAGATCTATCCCATCTGGCTACGCCCAACATATATATATATATATATATATATTTTCATTTTTCTAGCTTTATACCATTGTAAGTCTCAATCGATCGCCTCTGCTTCAGCTCACCACACATTCACCAAGAATGGTGAATTAACCATTTCTATGCACCCACACCGACGTGACGGCTGATGTTACCGGCATATGCAATGCTACGTCATTGTAATTTCTCATGTTACATGTATGATGGTACACTGGCATGAACCATTCCTCTTCTTATCAGATTTCATGTCACCACTACGCAAACATATATCGTAGTTATTATAAGTCTTCGATCAATCCATGACTAAACAATTAATGTCATACAACCTTCCTTAGGCTAACTCACGACAATTCCTACCTAATACAATAGCCTATAACATGCCATGCAATGGTCATGTCAAAACCCGACTATTCACATCGACACAACCAAGCAACCTACACACTCGGTGAAAAACATAGATTTCAGCAAAGTTATGATCACCCACTGTCCTCCATAAGAACATGGCTGGAATCTTGACTCAATGGGCTTTCCATAGAGTGTAAGAACACCCGAAACAGAGTTCGGATAAAGAAGTTATGGCTATCCGAAGTTGAAGGCCTTACATGAATAGTTAGACCTGAATGCGACTAACCCACTGGATCGACCCAACCTGATAAGTTTCCACTGACAAAACCTAGCTCTGACAGACTAAGACTTAGGATCAGTTCTAAATGCATCCATAACTTGGAAGCATAAGAGGTCTGATTTGATAATCAAAAGCCTAATATCAAGTCTACATCGATGTGACTACAAATTTACCCTCGAAGGACACATGGCCAAATTCCCTTATTTCCCACCCGAAAATCAGTCCCAAAGTCCCACACGCGTAGGATCAAACTAGTAAGAAGCCTCCCATAGTTCAAAAAGCAACCAAACATCCCCCTTGGGGCAAGACACAACCACTCAGCCCTTAAGATAGAAAATAACCAAAGTAATAGAAAACCTACTCGGGGTTTTGAAACTCCTCGTTGGGTCTCTACTACGCTTCACACAGGGAAGGATTCTTCCTCTGCCTCGTACGGAACCGATTTGGCCCGATCATTAGAAAATCTGGCAGAGAGAAGGTAAAATTCTCTTTCTACTTTCTTCTTCTCTCCCTTTTCCCTTTCTTTTCTTTCTCTCTTCCTATTGAATTGTTTGTTCTAAAGTCAGGTGGGATGTCCTCTCTTACCACTTGTCATCCCCTTATTGGCTCTCTTGGATTACCCTTATCCATTTATTCATTTACTTTGGATTTCCATCCAATCATGTGGTGACAAATGTCTCATATGGGCCTCACTTGAGCTCTTGCTTGACCTGGCTCACTCGACACGCGCTCAACGTAGTTTCACCTACACACGCTGCGCCCCTCGCATCACCCTGCATCAAAACATGAAATTCGACCGCCTTTGATTCGAAGGAAATCTGACAGTGGCTAGATTTCGTGAGACGATTCACACGATGAAGTTCGTTTCGTCATCTGAGATCTAAAATTTCGATTTTTCGATCGAAATTAATGCTTTAATCTTTCTCAAAAATTAAATTTTTTTCGGGTTTTACATTCTTCCCCCCTTAAAAGAATTTCGTCCCAAAATTCCACTCACATCCATATCAACTCACATGCATATGCAATGTACACAATCCCATGCATGTAAACTAGTCATTTAATTACTAAACGACTAAACCACGTACCTTCATCCCTAAACAAGAAGGGATAGGCGGCCCGCATCGTGTCCTCGCACTCCCATGTTGCCTCCTCCACTCCTCGATGTTTCCACAACACTTTCACTAGCCGTATAGTCTTGCGTCGCAAAACCCGATCCCGACTATCCATGATACGCACTGGTCCCTCATCGAAGGTTCTATCTATGTCAACAATAATCTCTCCCCAATCCACTGCATGAGCTGGATCTAGAGTATATTTCCGGAGCATGGAGACGTGGAACACCTCATGGACACCTGATAAACTCGGTGGTAGCGCCAACCGATATGTAATTGTACCCACATTCTCAAGTATCTCAAAGGGCTCGGTATATCTTGGCACTAACTTCCCTCATTTGCCGAATCTAACCACTCCACTCTTAGGCATCACCTTCAAGAAGATGTGATCACCCACCTCGAACTCTAGAGGTCGACGTCGCCTGTCGACGTAGCTCTTCTGCCGACTCTGAGCAGTGAGAAGACGCCGTCGTATCAAACCCACCTTCTCTGAGGTGTCTCTAATTAGATCCAGAACAATGATGGAGCTCTCCCCCACCTTTGTCCAACAAATCGGTGATCGGCATGGCCTCCCGTACAAAGCCTCGTAGGGTGCCATCTATATATCAGTCGCAATCATGGTTGTAGCGGACCCACTAAGGGAAAGTGCTCCTAGCTACCCCCTATGATTCAAGACACATGCTCCCGCGAGATGTCCTTTAAAATTTGTATGGTCCTCTCCGACCGAATTATCCGTTTATGGATGAAATGCAAAGGTTGATAGTCAATTGTGTCGTCCCCATGGCCTTCGAAAGCCTCTTCCAAAAGTGTGCCATAAATTTAATCTCTATCCTGATACTATGACACCGGTACTCCTCAGCGGTGAGCTTAACAATCTCTGACATACAGAACCGCGTAATTTCTCCAAAGGTGAAGGTCATCCGCATGGGTAGAAATGTGCCACCGCCGCCCGGTCCATTATCACCCATACCGCATCATGCGTTCCTGGCGTGTCCGCGGGAAAGTGGGTCATAAAATCCATCGTGACATGCTCCCACTTCCATACCGCCTAATGGCCGGAGTAGCCCCTGCTGGCTCATTTGTGCCCAAAGCTTAACTCATCGATACATGTGAAGCATCGTCGAACAAGGTCCCCGACGTGTCTTTTCATCCCGCTTCAATAGTACTGGCGACGAAGATCACGATACATCTTCGTGCCACCTGGATGCACAGTAAATCGGGAGCAGTGAAACTCCCTAAGGATCTCCTCTCTCAGATCTGTCAACTAGGGAACTACTACCCGTCCTTTATATTGAAGACTACCATTTGTGTGGATGGTCAAGCCTTCAGCCACTGTGACTCCGATCGCACTCCAGTCCCCGGGATGACACTATCTCTATGTCTCGGGCTCAATTTGATCACCGCCACAGTGGACGGCAGAGCTACCAAACTCCCCAAAGTACCTCGGGAAATCAAGCCACTATATCGTAGTCCAAATCGTCCCACATTGCTTTCGGCCGTGATGCTCATATTCTCATAGACCCCGGAGCTGCCACATTCTTTTTATTTCATGGGGTTTATTTCAAATGTTAATGTGTCCCAACCTAAGGGGATCAAGTAAAGATAGTGGTATCTCTTTCTCATAGGATACTGATACCAGAGAGTGTTTATCTAGATAGTAGAGTGATTATTGGAGGCCAGGAGTTTCTGGTAGACTTGCTATTATTAGATATCCATGACTTTGATGTTATATTAGGCATGGATTGGCTATCTAGACATCATGCTATAAATGGATTGTTATAAAGAGGTTAGGTTCCATCTGTGGGAGACAGAGGTTGTGTTCTATGGTTACTAAGATATTACCTACTTCAGCACTATGACAAATATGAGGTTCAGTGGGTGAGGTTCTGTAAGTCACATCGTGGGTACTTAGCTTATGCCATTGAGGTGAGGGATAGCTAGTCGATCGAAGATATTTCAGAATGAGAATTTTCTGATGTATTTCCGTAGGATCTTTCAGCATACCTCCTATAGAGAGATTGATTTCAGATTGAATTGGCTCTTGGGATAGAACCAATCTCTAAGACACCTTACATAACTGCCTGTGAGTTGAAAGAATTGAAAGCATGCATGGAGGACCTGTGGAGTAAGTGGTTTCGATACGAGTACTGGGCTTCGTGGAGCGCCGGGGTTCGTTTGTGAAGAAAATGATGGAAGTCCGAGAGTTGTTTTACGATTCTAAGGGAATGATTAGTTGTATAACAAACTCGCAAATGCCGCTTTAGTTAGATGTTGTCAGCTTTGAGATATGTGATTTCAACGAGTGGGGTTTATGTCGATCCTCAAAAGATTGAGTAATTGTGAACCTGAAACCACCTACGATTGTGACAGAGATACTCTGAGTTTTCCCGTCTAAGGGTGGTACTATCGGTTTGTCGAGGGGTTTTCGGGTTACGCTCCTTGACTAAATTGACAAGGAAAGAGGAAAAGTTTGTATGACAAAGGCATGTCACAGAGTCATGAACTAAATGGAAATTGACCTCGCCTCCCAGCTTCTTACACTTCCACAGTGGCAAGATGATATACAATGTATTGTGATGCTCCAAGCAAGGCTTAGGTGTTAATTCAAATGAAATGTGATAGCATATGCTTCGAGACAATCGAAGAAGCATGAGCAGAATTATCCGACACACGACCGAGTCGGGTTGTTTAGTATTTGCCAGGATATGGAGGCATTACTTATATGGAGTCCATGCAAAATTTTATAGATCACAAGAGCCTCGTAGTATTTATTCACAATGTATGAGTTAAATATGAGACAGAGGGAGATGAGTTGAGCCTACAGGATTATGAGTCAGAGCTCATTATGCATTGCGGAGTGTACTATCAGCACCATTCTGTGAAAGCTAATGTGGTAGTTGATGCCTCGCGAGGGAAACCCACGATTCCATATCTCACCTAAAGGCGGTGTACCTCCCTAGACTTGTGGAATTGAGGTCTAAGTGTGACTAGAGCGATGTGATACTAGAGCTTTACTAGCTACATTTCCATGTTCATCCGATACCGATGGGATGTGATAAGTGGGAGCTACGTAATCAAGATCCGACCGCGATTGCTGAAAAGGGAAGCCGAAATCAAGCATTGAAGGATTTTCAGTACGGGCAGATGGTACATTGATGATGGGTCATAGATTATGTGTACCGGATGTGGGAGGATCAAAGAAAGAAATTATGGAAGAGGCTTTACCTTTCACATATGCGATGCATCCGAAGCACTAAATGTATCATACCTCGGGAGTGTGAACACTATTGGTGGAGGGGTATGAAGAAAGATGATGCAGAAGTTTGTCTCCGCATGTCTGACGGTCGCCAGTTAAGGCCGAAAGCATCAAAGACCTACAGGGCTCTTACATTATCTTCCGATCCCTCAGTGGAAATGGGAGCAAATCACGATGGATTTTGTGGTAGGACTTATGCGTTGCTAGAGTGGTTATGACGCGATATGGGTGATTGTTGATAGATTGACGAAATTAGCCCATTTCCTACTTATGAAAAACAATGACTCAGTTGAGAAGTTGACCGAGTTGTATGTAAAAGAGATTGTACGATGATGAATACACATTTGAGTGATAATTATAATAGAATCTAGCACATTTAAATCACAATTTACCCACATTTGGCATAAGAACAGGTACTTCTAATTTCTTCTCAGGTTTTCGCACTTGTAGTGTGTCTTTCAAAGTTTAAAACGTAAGTGCAGTCAAGGATGTAAGCTCGGAAGCCAATATGAAGCAAATGTGGATGTGGGTGAGCAATTGATGAAGTCTCGGAACTCCAAAGAAAGCAAGGAAAGCAAAATTAAAGGATTTCTACCTGGGTAGAACTTAAAGTTCTACCGTACAACTTGGCTTTGAAAATCAACAAGAGTGAAGTTCTATCTGGTGAGGAACTTAAAGTCTCACCCCGGTACAACTCACTGAAAATCACTAAAGAGTGAAGTTCCCCACCAGAACTTAGCAGCAGTTCCCACCGGTAGAACTTAAAGTTCTACCCTAAGACAACCCATAACCTATGGAATCATTCAAGAATTCAACCAGACGAGGGCACTCTCACAACAACCAAAAATGGGAAAATCACATCGAGGGGGCTATAAAGGAGGGAGGACACAAGTAATAGGGTCTCTGCTCTCTCTTTAGTTTTTTAAAGCTTTTCACTTCTAGGTTTAGGTTTTGATAGAATAGTTTTTCATTTGAGTGGTACCTCAGAGATCCGGTGATTTCAGATTTCATTCTTTTAGAAGTTTTGGATTCACAGTTTGTAATCTTTTCAAGATAAATATTTATTTTGCTTTAATCCTAGCATTCCATATTCTTCATTCTCGCTTACAAGTTAATTCCGATTTCTTCAAGTCTTTGTTTTTATGATTAATTATTCCTCGGCTTTAATTGTTCATATAAATTTTATGGAGTTCTAAACCCTCTTTGCAGATCCTCACAGGAAACTCACTGCTGATCAAGGTAAGTCCCTCAATTCCTCTTTTGATCTTCACTGGATTGTGTAATAACCACTTGTGTAAAAAGTTTGTAAATCCTTAGTTGGCCATATTCTTGACAGCGTGTTAACCAAGATATCCTTGGTACGTTGTGCTTGATCATGAATGCAAGGCGAGGTTCGTTTTAGTGAGAACAAGTGTTTGAGTATTGCTCGATCTTATTTTCAAGAGCATTTTAAGATAAATCCTCCGCCGAGAGACCATTTATCAATGGTTCCTAGATGAGTTTATAAAATAAAGAGGTGGGACTTACGATCGAAGTGAAGTGGAACACTAAAAATCCGGTAATTGTCTTCTAGTTTAAAACATTTAACCAATCAACCCGTTCAGCCGACAACACAACATTACAATTCTCTTTTAAAATATTTTTTAGTGGGAATAGCTCTATTGATCGCTTAAGTAAGGCGCTCCACGAGGAGATGACTGTGGATTTCCACAGTATTACAATGCTAGGCGACCATGAATTCCTACTCTTTGGGAGAATAGAATTAGGCACACTAATCGGAATGACTTATCACGACTTCGCAGTACGCCAATATCGATAGTATCGAGACCAGAGATCCGCGGTTTCGTCCGTTCGACTGGCTTATAGAAGGCTCACAGTGCTTGGGATTACATTTTGATGCGACTTTCCATCCTCAGATGGATGGCCAATCTGAAAGAACCATACAGACATTGAAAGATATGCTCAAGGCTTGTGTGTTAGAGTTTAAAGGAAGTTGGGAGAGACATCTACCATTAATGGAGTTTGCCTACAACAATAGTTATCAATCAAGTATTGAAATGACGCCTTACGAGGCCTTATATGGAAGGAAGTGTAAGGACTCCATTATGTTGGGATGAGGTAGGTGAGAGAAAATTGTTAGGTCCAGAAATTGTCTAGGTCACGACAGATAATGTTAAGGTTATCAGGGATAGATTAAAGATAGCAAAATATCGACAAAAAAGTTACTCTGATAACCGAAGGAGAGATATGGAATTTCAGGTGGGGGATCAGGTATTTTTGAGGATATCACCTTGGAAAGGTGTGTTTCGATTCAGAAAGAAAGGGAATTTAAGTCCCCACTACATGAGACCTTATGAAATTGTGGAAAGAATTGGGGATGTAGCGTATCGGTTGAGGTTGCCACGGGTGGCTGGAGATACATGGCGTCTTTCACGTTTCTATGTAGTATATGGCAAATCCTTCACATGTGTTAAGGGATCAATCGGTTGAATTGAAAGAAGACTTGACTTATGAAGAAAGCCCGGTTCAAATTGTTGATCAAAAGGATCAGGTTCTTCGGAATAAAGTGATTCCTTTAGTGAAGGTGCTGTGGATGAATCACGGAGAGGCGACATGGGAGCGTGGTCGGATGCGGGACCGATATCACACCTGTTTTTAGTCGGGTATGATATTTAAATTTCGAGGATGAGAATTTTTAAAAGGAGAATTGAATTGTAAAACCCTGAATTTACTGTTTCCATGAATAGTAAATTTCGTTTTCGATAAGTTATGTATTTGATTGGAAATGGTCAAATGAATAATAATTTTCGAAAAACGAGCCCCGAAAATCGAAAATGTTCAAAATAATGTATTGAGTCTAAGGAAGCAAAGCAGTTAAAGCAAAAATTCGTTTAAGGGGTTTTGAGCGTCCGGAGT
Organism: Tetrastigma voinierianum; assembly: GCA_016808115.1. Taxonomy (NCBI): domain Eukaryota; kingdom Viridiplantae; phylum Streptophyta; class Magnoliopsida; order Vitales; family Vitaceae; genus Tetrastigma; species Tetrastigma voinierianum. Next base: position 124,598 of record JAEQBH010004303.1, on the reverse strand, counting down.
GATTTATGGCGAAAATGCCACTTTCACGAAGAATTTTTTCTAAACATATTCATGATAAGAAATAAGTTTTAATTAGAGTATTCCATGGTCAATTTTATGATTAAGGTGATCATTGAATATTTTGGATTTTTATCGGTATAGAGTATTATTTTCAAGGAGGGCATTTAAGTCGTTTAATGAGTAACCTAATCTAAGTAAGCAAAGCAAGAACCAATAGAATGGTGCCATGTAAGCTTGGTGATCCATGTGATTAAAAATGGACCTATGAGAGCTTTCCATAAATTTTGATATTTATCATAAAGTAGTTAACTTAACTTTGGTTAGTTAAAGTTAACTAAGGTTAAAAGGATATTTGTGTTAGCAAACCATGAGATCTAGTTAAGCCTAACTATGGTTCAAGTTAGTGGGATTTTATGGAGCATAAAGTGGAATTAGTTGCTTTTGGACTATGGTTACATATGGACCAATGAGGAAATTCAGGATGCTAACCCGATGGCATGAGGTTAATTTAGGACAATTGGAGGGCAAATTAGACATGAAAAAGGATCATTTAAGTGCAATTGGCTTGGTCTTGGGTCTGCATACAAGTGAAACAAAATGGAAAGGCAAAAGTGAAGCAAAAATGGAGACACTTCACGGCAGCCCCTGTCCAAGCTTTTTAAGTAATTCTCATGCCATTTCAAGTCAATTTCAAGTGTTCATCATGTCCATGAAGGACCCTAGATCAAACCCTAAGTGAAAAATCAAGTTTTTGAGGTGAGATCACTTACTAGTCTATGTGAATTTGAAGGTTAATGGAGCAAATGATTATATGATGGTGTAAATGAGTTTCTTGGCATGTCTTTATGTAGATTTGAACAAGAGATTTCATTGGAATTCAAGTTAATACCAAGACACCAAAACTCTTAAGGTAAGCAATTAGGGTTTTATGGATTATTTATCTAAACCTTCAATTGAGTTATGTTAAGGCTTTAGTTATTAAATTGACATGATTCTATGTGGATTTGCTAAGAAATTGAAAAGAAAGAGTGAGATTATAAGGGTTGTAAATTTAGGTCAACATTGGATGTTAAGGGAAGTGATGTTGTTTGATTGGTTTTAATTGATTTAATGACATTACTTGAATACTTGAAGGAATTAATGGAATTCAAAGTTGAAAAGAAAATGAGATATAGCATGGAGAGGGTTCGGCCAAGAGAGGGTTTGATTGGAAATGCATTGGTTTGATTTAGTTTAATTGAATCAATGGTGTTTGAGGAATTGTTAAATGTAATTTGTTGAAAGAAAATGGAAGAAATTGAAGAAAGAATGATAAATGTGTGACATGTAGGGTTCGACCACCTTAGGAAAAGTATGAAAAAGTTGAGTTTCAATTGATTTTAATCAATTGGAAGTGAGTAAATGCCTAATGGAATGTATTAGAATTAAAGTTTTAAGAAAAAGAATAGGTTAGGTATAAATGAAATTTTTACTAAGGTGAAAGGCATTATGGGTATTTCACTTTAAGCATGCTAATGGCTTGATTTAAGGCTTGTAATGATGTTGTCATAAGCCTTGATTTAATTGGAAGTGAATTGGATAAGTTGAGATTAAGTTGAATAAGAAAATGCTTAAGGGTTGCTTTCTAATTTAATAGGAAGTATATTATAGTTAATGGTTTAATTGAATATTGTTAAGGTATGAATGTTAATGGATTTTATCGATAATGTGACTTGTAGGAGAAAAGTGATTAAGGACAAAGGTGGATGTGTAAAGTGTTTAAAGGAGGAAAAAAGACTTAAATAATTGAGGTGAGGGAAAATGTAATTGTTTATGGACATATATATATATATATATATTAATGTTTACAAATATATGTTTTCATATCTATATTTATACATGTTTAAATGAAAAGGAAATGTGGTTTTCTTGACTTTAGTATGTTGAAAATGAAATGATTATGGTTTCCATAGTTTTATAAGAAGAAGTATGATTTATGGTTTCATATTAAATGAAATGTTTATGAATATATATTCTATATATATATATATATATATGTTTATATGAAAATGTTTATGATTGAATCCATGGTTACCCTATGTTACAAAGATAAAGTTAAAGGAAAGTCGACTAAAGTGCTTTAAGCGTGCATGGTACATGGGAAAGGGATAAGATTTTTTTTATAGAGGGAAGGGAAGAGTGATGCATATTGTCATGCACGTGAAAAGTACGAAAATGTTACCAACGCACGATGTGATTTATTCCATAGTGCAATGGTTTTAAAGAAAGACACAATTTATCGGAGGTTCCTTTGGGCCATCAATGATCGTAAGACTGTTTCATCGGAGGTTCTTTCATGGGCTAATGGTGGTTAACGGTAGGCGGGTTCCATTGAATATGATGGATTCAAAAAGGAAAAGAAAGTAAAGTAAATATTTATTGAAATGAGATATTTATACAATTGTTTTACACATTTTATTTGAACTATATCTGGAAACATTATTTTCCTATGAATTGTACTCTCACTGAGCTCCTTTAGCTCACCCTCTTTCCAAATGTTTTATAAATGTTTTTAGGGGTAGAGATTGATGGGCAGTTCGAGCATCCTCAGGCACAGTGACACTTCCGCCTCATGCAACGACCACTTTTTGAAAATGTATAGACCTTTTTGTAAATAAATATTTGTGCACTTTATTTTGTAATATATATATGTTTTAAAGAAATGAACTACGAGAGCTCTGATCCTCTGTGTGATAGAGGTACATAGGCGGTTGGGTGTAATCCCCGACTCGAGCCCAACGGTTATAAAAATATTGTTTATATTTCTATGGTGTTCAGAAAATGATTTTAAATTTTTATTTGAAATTGCTTGTGGTGGACTTGATGTCCCATAGTTGGATGTGGAGTAAATGAACATTTTTGGGAGTGTAAAATGTTTTATTGCAGGTGTTGTATTATTGGGAAATGTCCGAAAAACAGAGGAAACTTTGTTCGATTTTCTGCAAAATGTTTAATTGTATAAAAAGGGTTTAATGTTTTAAAGAAAAATAAAATAAAATTTCCCACCATGTTTAATAAGGTTTTAATGGAAAACATAACTATATAAATGAGTTTGCTCCACGGATTCACTTTTTAAAAGGGTTTAAAAGAAATGTTTTCTTAAATCCGTAGGAGTGTCGGGAGGGTCCCTCGGGTTAGGAAGAGGAAATCCGGGTTGGGTCCCTTCACTACAGGCGTAATGTTCTCCCTGAGATGGTCCCCATGGGATGAGCCTAGTACTCGGGTGGCTCCCTTGGGATGTTTTCCATGAGATGAGCCTTGTGATGGCTCGTGTCGTCGTACCCGACTCGACCGGAGGTCGAATCGGATCTTGGACGCGGTCATTTTTTCGAATTCAATTCCTTATTCTTTTGTCAATAAAACACATTTCCAAAGCTCATTTTGTAAAGGATATTTATCTTTATGAAAATATATTTGTATATACTAATTCAACTTAAAGAGGGTCTATCATTTTGTTTTCAATACACATTTTCTATTAAATATGGGATTACATGCCCATTTGGTCAATTTACCACCTTTATACATTACGACATTATAAGCAATTTTCAATACCAAAATTTTTACAAAACAAAATCAGAGTTTGTACAAAAAGTGTCAAATATATTTCATGAATGCATGGTCGGAGCTTCACTTCAACTACGCCAGAGGCCTTAATGTTGACTGCGAATCGTTTGGGGTCTTTCCTTCGTACCTATTCCACTCGGTACGTGCGATGATAAAGCAGCGTTCTAAGCATTTTAAATGCACAGTGGTTACCGCAGGTTTTCTATTCATTTCAGTTTAAGTAAATCATGCATTTTTCTAAATTAATGCCTTTGTATAAATTTTTCAATGATCAATGCGGTACAATACATGTATGTATATTTTCATTTCGTATACATTCAAATTACAATTAATTGGTCATTTCAATCATGCAGTTTCATATGCAATAAATCATTCTAACACAAATCATGCATTTTACAATTTTCTTTTCATTTGCTCTTAAGCGAATTTAACCTATGTTTTCGGTGCATAGGATAACGAATCACCGGCACGGTCCCGCTGGGCTGTAGGCTGGTATAAAAAAGAAGGTTTTATAACACAATACAGTTCCATTAGGCTGTTGACTGATTATTAAAAATCATTTCATGAACACTACCGATACTGTTCCGTTGGGTTACGGATCGAAGTGACACATAATTACGTTTGGCGCAGTACTGCTCATTTGACCCTTATTGGTATACCAATCTATCCTTAACTCGAATTTAACGGTTAACATTTTATTAAGGGCGCTCAAATCATTCATAGCAATTTACAATAGTGTATATACATTTATATCCAATACTTGGTTTCCAATACTCATGCAATTTTTCATGTGCAATTCATTTCACAATCAGTTGTATCAAATCAATTTAAAACAAATCAATATGCAATTTATTGCAATTCATTTCAATAAATCCACTTGTTGCCGTCAATGACTTGTTTTAGAAATGAGAGAAATGGAGAACAAATTGAATTCATTTATGAAATGAAGCAGGGCACACATGGATATTCATATAAAACCTTTTAGATTTATTTTGTCAAACAAAACACAAAACCGAAACAAGGAAGGAAGTGTGAAGAACAAACCCAAAAATGTTGTCTCTCTTCGATTCCTATTCTCATAATCCTGTTCTTGGGTCAAGCTTCCTCATCACCAACCCCTAATTCATCACAAATGTGTCAATATCAAAGAACAACCCAAGGAAAAAAAAATCAGTTGTGCATTCTAGGATTTTTGGTTTGGGTTAATGTCTATCCAATACACATTCACTTGAAAATTTTTTTGGAGACACATGAGCCATATTTTGCTTATTCTTCCTTCAATAAAATGATATCTCCATGAGTCTATTTTCAGTAGGAATTGGAATCATGTTTGAATCACGAACTCGAGTTACGACGTTTTAATCTTAGAAGCGGTCGGTATCACCCAACTCACTTGGTTACCTATTATTCTTGATTTCAGGAGTCTTAACTCCATAAATTATTAATTTTCCTTCTACTCATTTGAATATATAGTTATAAGGTTTCTTCTCCAATTGGAATCTTATTTCGATTGCAAAAATCAGGGTGTGCATTTTACATCCAGACTATAATTTGTAAAGCAGAATTAGATTGTTCTTGCACATAGCTCCACTTTGATGGATTTCTGGGCACTTTGGGGTTACAAATTGCATACACTTCCTCTAATTAAATTGTTCCCCTAGAATTATAGTTTACCCAAAATTTTGAATCACTCAATTTGGATGAGTGAAACTCAACTTAAGGTCAAAACACCATAACTACACCCAAAACAAAGCATACCCACCAGCTACTCGAAACTCACCTTTATGCTCATATTCGAGAGCCTTAGAGCCACAAATTACTCCTAGTTCCTTCTATAAATTTGTAGCTCTAGCTCTTATGGTTCTTTACCAATTGGAATCACTCAATTTTGATGATTATAACTTAACATAGCCAAACAAAAACAAAGGGTTTTGAAAATTTTTGGCAATAATTCCTTTGAAACCATGCATTTCACTTTGCTCTGAAATTCCTCAAACCAGTCATAACCCAAAGCTTGCTGAAACTTAACCCAAAAAAACTCCAAATTGATCTACAATCAATCAAAATCACCTTTACATAAGGTTAGAGTTTTCCCCGAATCCCGAAAATCATCCAGAGGAGTTAGGGGTTAGTTTTCTTACCTTAGCTTTTCAAATCTTATCTTCCTTCTTGCTTGAATAAAGATAGACCAAGAATGGAGAGAAACACACTAAAAATACCTTCTTATCCCAAGCCCTAGCTCCTTCTCCTTATACTCTCAAAAGCGTGAATGCCCAAATGGGCATTCCATAGACCACTTTGGTCTTTATTCTCATGTCATGTGTAATGCCATGTTTGGCTAGCACATTAGTTGGCTTTTTCTCATTTTTCTCATTTAAAAACCTCATTTCACTTTCATTTCCACTTCATTTTATTTCATTTATACTTCGACACTTACATTACTCATTTATGACCCTTAGGTCATCATTTGACATTTTTACCAAATTTATTTGGCTCATGTAAAATTTTTCGTGTTTTTATTATTTTTCGTTTTTAGCCTTTTAAACGCAGGAAAAATATAATTTAATTTATTTTCTGCGCGGAGCGTATTTATAAAGCTATTAGGTATTTTCAAGGCATTACAAGCCTTGTACTCGGGCGACCTCCTTGAGATGAGCTCCATGAGATGGCCTAGTACTCGAGCAGTGCCCTTGAGATAAGCCCATCACCCAGGCGACCTCCTTGAGATGTTCTCCATGAGGTAAGACCAGTACCCCGGGAGGCCTTCTTGAGATGATCTCCATGGGGTGAGCCCAGTACTCGGGCAATTCCCTTGAGATGTTCTCCATGAGATGATCTCCATGGGATGAGCCCAATAATCGGGCAGTTCCCTTGAGATGTTTTCCATGAGATAAGCCTTGTACTCGGGCGACCTCCATGAGATGATCTCCATGGGATGAGCCCAGTAATCGGGCAATTCCCTTGAGATGTTTTCCATGATATGATGCCTTGAGCGGTTGGCCTAGGATAATCCTCAGCCCCGAGCAGCGTAAGTCCTTATAGGCCTCCTTGAGATGTTCTTTAAGAGATGTCGCCTTTTTGTGCCCAATGCAGAGACCAAATAGTTTAGCGTCGTTCCAACTTCAATGGCTTAAAGCGATCTTGGGAGTACGAGTGAATTGAGATAAGTCATAACATGTGCCATCTGATTAGCATTTGTGGGAATGGGGCTCAGGCTCGATTAGTCTGGCATGGTCGGACCCTAGCAGATTCTGAGCATTTGGCCGGCGAGAGAAGAAGGATAGAGGAACGGATGACAGCTCAAAATGAACCCATTGGGAAAAGGCAAACAAGCAACCTTAGATAACCAGCTCGGGTATGAAGATCAGGCAGACATATCAGACATGAAGACAAGAGTCGGGCAAAAGAATTCAAACAAACATCTTGGGCAGGAAGACAAAGGTTACCGCACATGCGTTACAGTTAGCTCGAACGGACATAACGATTTAGTTTAAATGAGCCAATCATTGTACAAGTGCGTGCGTAATGTAAGAAAGTGAAAGAACTCTCATCAATATTTCAATTATGAGCATTAAGCATATTACCCCCGACCCATGGGTATAAAAGGGGTAGTGATAAGCTATTATTGCTATTACTTTGTGAGAGGCCCAAAAACCCTTTCAACACTTAAATCTAACAAGAAAAAAAAAAAAAACCCTCAAAATTTCAGGCTTAGAATTGTTTAATTAGATTCAAATATTTGATGTGCAGAATTTTCTAAAAATGTTGGAAAATTTGTCTGTGGATCTTCGTTTAATAGTTTTTTTTGGTTTCTTTCTTTATACGTAGTCAGTCTTCTTTCATCAAAATAAAAAAATAAAGGCATAAGAAAATAAAAAACAGAAGTGGGAGGCATAATAAAGAAAAACAGAGAAGAAAAGCTTTCAATTCATACAGAGAATTCAATTCAGAAACAACATACATATAATAATATAAAGGGTTCATCAGCTCCTATACAGAAAACCAATGAACCCACACAAATTTCACACTAAACCGATCAAATAGGCTGACTGATCTGCTGCAATTACCCGCCGGAAAATCGCGAAGATTGATCAAGCAATCTTGACCTCAATGGTTTAAGGCTTCTTCGGCTCCGGCGGCAGCGGCTTTCTCGACGGTCACAAATCAACACTCAAATCTTGACAAACCGCCGATATCTTGTCGGTATTCGCATTCTCCGGCAACGTGAACTTCATCATGAACTTTCCGACCCTCCATCCATTCTCACATGCCAGCGCCTTCCTTCTCCTCCACTCCCGCTTCCTCTCTCCGCTGATCACCACAACATTGTCGTCCTCCACCTGGACCTTGATGTCGCCAGTTCACCCCCGGCATGTCGACGATGAAGGCGTATGGTTAGAGTTCCTTGACGTCAGCCGCCGTCGCCGCCATGGCCTTGGCGTCACGCAGGCGTAGGTGCGGGAGGAACGCTGACACGGACTTGTCGGAGTCGTCGCCGGCGTCGTGCAGGGGTTGCAGGACGGAAAAGTGGTGAATCGAAGGCCATCATCCTCAAATCCATGTCGATTTCAGAGAATTGCTGGTGTGAAATTGATAACAACTGCAACTGCAACTGCGAATGTAGAAGAGATTCAATGTTGGATGAAATTGGAGATTGTGGTCTGGGTTTTTACTTTTTATAGGAAACCGAAGAAGGTTCTGGAAAGAACGAAGAAGAAAGACGAGCGAATGGGGACTTCGATTATGTTCGGAGAGCTGTGGAACTTTCCAGAAATGATGAAAATACCTTTTTCCTTGTTTGTTTTGTTTCTAATTGCTTTTTTTTTATGAATTCTACATACCCTTTTTTACGAAAATACCCAATTTTATTTGAAACTTACCGATTTTTTTTAGAATTTTCATGTATGTTTATTCTTGTATCACGGCGATATCGAGTTGTGGCGTTCACCAAAAGCTGAGGTTAGTTGGCCAATCTATCGTGCGCTTGAATCACTGTAGGTATCGCGTATCTTGATACCACCATATCGCACATCCATTCCTTTAGGATCTAATTATATATATATATATATATATATATATATATATATATATATATATATATATTAGAAAATATAAATTTAATAACGATTCATGAGTTCGATTCTGATTCTTTTATATACAAAATATTACTTATAAAATCTAGTTTTTTACAAAAGGTTTTAACTAAGCGCGGTTCGACTTTCGTCATTACTGCGGTCAGAATGAGAGTCGGCATAATGCATGTACGTGCGCGAAAGGGTACAAGACGGGGTGAAACGTGCGGAGTGGGATAAGCATTTCCTCTGAGATTTCTTTAAACAAGTGCGCGTGCAATGTCATGTTCACCGATAATACATATATAACATTCCATTGAAGAATTATGCTAATTCTACATGGAATCCTACGTACCATGGCTTGAGATAGATTAAATCATGTAAAAAATGCCACGTGTAAAAGTTGCAGGACTCGCCGTATATGTTTATGCAGTGAAAAACCATCGTGGTTAAATCAGTAGTCATTTAAAACCAATTTCATTTGTTTATCGCCAAAAAACTTTTGGATGATCATCATGATAATAATTTTATATTCAAAATCCATGCCCTTTTTGTGGGTAGCGGATTTTGGTGTCTCAGCAACGAACCATGGCCGGCGGAGTAACATGATTACATCGCGGCTGGGGATATGTCTAACCGCCAATTGGCGGGTTTTTCACCCAGAAGGGAATATCTATCACTTATTCTTGATACGAGCACATATTTTATGTTTCATGCAACCATGCGACTATATTGGATGTTGTCCCATTCTGAACTACGTCAATAGCCAAAGCACGGTGTCGGTTACCCGATCATGCACTCACACCCATGAAATCACGATGTTTCCCTTGCATATCTGTGCAAAATTCAACGTATCTTCTCTCATATTTACATGTATAATGAACACTACATCTGAACTGATTTATAACTTAGTACTTTATGCCAAGTCTGCTTAGACAATTATATCTGACGTAATTTACGTGGTCGTCTTAATATATATAACTGATATATCAACATATTTACAACACATTCAGTATGTTATAAAATTTTCAGCAATAACACACAAAAGTAGTCCACACAAACTAGCCATTCATGACCTTGGAAATAATCTGTACTTAGTCTAAAAATTTCAGCTTTTGTTTTATTTATTTAACAAATTTCAAGACTGTCATTAATGGCTATAAATTCAGCCATGAAGCAGTTCTCAAACTCGGCTCGAAAATTGTCCCGAAAAACAATCCCAACATCTGAAAACTTAGTCCCATGGTTGGGGCTGAATCACACAACCATTTATGACCCTTAGATTAAAAGGAATCAGTGTAGGAGAAAACCCTACCTCTTTTATTTTTGGCATCTACTCGTAGCTCTCGTCGGAAGTAGTAAGCAATTCTCGGACCTAACGACTTAGGCCAGTCGAACCTTGGGAATAGACCATTTTCCTTTCTTTCCTTTTTATTTCCTCCACGTATGAATTTTTCTCCCCTATTTTTGTTTTCCTCATTTTCTTTAATTTCTTCATTTCTTTTCTTTTTTCTCCTTTCTTTTCTTTTCATTTCCTCCCTCCACCGAATTCTTTCTTCTCTCATTATCTATTCCTTGGTTTGATCCCAAAAAGAGGAAACTTCCTCTCACTTTCCTCACATTTTGACTCCATTTTCCATGTGTCATGTGTCACATGGACACACATACACACTAGTGGAAAATGCCACACCACATGGCTCTCATGCCATGTGCCCTCCTCTAAACATGTGGCATCCACATGGTCATGCCCATGGCACCGCTCAGGTGTTATCGGCTTTGTAACACCGAATACGTGAAATTTTGAATGTCTAGAAATCGATGAAATTCAAATTTGGGTATTTAGATTTGGCGAGGCGATTGCCGGTGAGATTCGTTTAAGTCATCCGAGATCTAAAAAATCTATGGTTGTCAACCTGTATTACAGTAGTAAATTACCGTTTTGCCATATTTCAGAAAAATTTCATCCGCAAAATTACACATATACCCCTACAATCTCATGCATATGCAATAGTCATTTAAGTACCAAATGACTAAATAATGTACCTTCATCCTTGAATAAGAAAGGATAAGTGGTACGCATCGTGTCCTCATGTTCCCATGTTACCTCTTCTACTTCTCGGTGTTGCCATAACACCTTCACTAGCCTCATAGTATTGCGTCGCAAAACCTGATCCCGACTATCCATGATACGCATCGGTCCCTTCTCGAAGGTCCCATTTGTATCAATAATAAGCTCGCCCCCATCCACTATATGAGTCGGATCTGGAGTGTACTTTCGAAGCATGGAGACATGGAATTCCTCATGGACCTTGAATGGCTGTGGCAGTAGCTAGCAGATAATACAGCAGGTACCCACCCTCTCGAGTATCTCAAAGGGCGTCTATCTCGGTGTGTTTCCCCGTTTGAACACAGTCACTCCCTCTTAGGTATCACATTCATGAGGTGTGATCCCCGCCCTCAGGCTCTACGGGTTGCCACCATTTGTCGGCATGGCTAACCTGTCGGCTTTGGCCGTGAAGGCAGCTTAAGGTATCAAGTCTACATTCTAATAGGAGTCTTTAATCCGGGTTCGGACCGTGGGGTCTCTCCCCACGTCAGATCCATGGCCAGAAGATCAACATGGCCTCTCGTATAGTGCACCATGGGTGTCATGCGTATACTTGCACGATAAGCTATTGTGTAGGCAAATTTCACTAAGGGTAAATGCTCTTACGACTACCCTTAAGATCCGGGACATGCTCGTAGCATGTCCTCTACAAAAATGGATGGTCCTCTTTGTTGTGAGTCAGTACGAGGATGAAATCTGGTGCTCATTATCAAGCGTATTTCATGGCTCGTTGGAAACTCCCCAAAAAATGAGTCATGAACATGGGAACCCGATCCGATACTATGGATACTGGCACTCCATGTAACTGGACTATCTCCCGTATATACAACCTGCTGAAATCCTCGCTGTGAAGATTAATCCATACCGATTAGAAAAAGTGCCTGCTTAGTAAGTAGATCCACGATCACCCACACCACTTCATGCCTTCGCGTGTCTATAGCAAATGAGTCACAAAGTCCTTCGTGACATATTTCGCCTCGGCCTCACAAAGGCTAGAGTAATCTTCTTTATCCCGGTGCTCACCTTCCTCAGCCAACACGTGAGACAGCCGACCGTGAAATCTCAGTGCGTGTTTCTTACGTCCCACTCTAGTAATGCGGCGGCGAAGATCATGGTACATCTTACGTGCCGCTTGAATCTTGCCCATGTAGCGAAACGATGGAACTCCTTGGATCTCCTCTCTCGGAATCACCAAGCTGGGAACCCTGACCGTCCACTATCTTTGAAGTATCAGCGGTCGTGATATTGACCTTCATCACCTGCATCTTTGACTATGCCCGGTCCACTAATGGATGTCACCCTGCGATCACCGTCAGGGACTCGATCACTTTGCTTTCGATAGGAAGGCGTAGCGTAAGCCCCAAACATACTGAGCACGATCTTTGTGCTAGTCATTGTCCTTAACCTGAGCATTTTGCCACTCAGGAAGCTACACTAGTGATACTCGTGACTTGACTGATTTGCCTTGCAAGATGGTAATGCAAAGTGAAGTCATAATCCTCCAGAATACTCCATTCATTTAGCTGCCTCATGTTGAGGTTATAACGACTAAGATATACTTCGGACTTTTGTGATTTTGAGAATACCTTGAGTGTTCTGCATAGAGATAGTGACGCCAAATCTTCAAGGCAAAAAGACTATAGCTACAAACTCCATGTCATGTGTGGGGGTAATTTGGTCGTGGTTCTTTTTAGGTACGCACAGAACTATAGCTACCACCATCCGGTTGCATCAAAACACATCGGTCGAATCATAGAAGCAGCGATCTGCTTTGTGTGCATAGTCCTCATTCCGAGACTATCAGGATTGGGGCTGAAGTAAGCCTCATTGTAATTCTGGGATAGCCTGCGCGGTGTTCCACTCGAGCTTGACCTCTTTAAGGTGATCTCGTCATAGGTTCCAACTGGTGAGAATCCCTCGATAAATCTCAGAGTAAGTACCTTGCCAATCCAAGAGAACCTGCGTATCTCGGTGACTTGACCTTTTATCATAAGCGCCTCCTACCTTCTCGTTCATGATACACCAGGCGACCTACGTGTCTAAGAATTTCACCTCCCGATGGTACAAAACGCACTTCTTGAACTTGGCGTTTAAGGAGAAGCGAAACGATCTCAGGTGATCCTTATGCTCCTCTTTGTCTTGGAGTAAATTAGATCTTGTCAATGAAGACTACACAGTGTTGATCTAAAGGGCTGGAACACCCTATGCATGAGATCTATGAATGTTGCTGGCACATTCGTCAATCCGAAAGGCATCACCGTGAACTCTCTCTTAATTGATGATAATCGGTACGGAGATATATGTTGGAGTAGACTCGCGTCCCTCTCAACTGATCAAATAAATCATCAATCCTTGGTAATGGATATCGATTCTTGTTCGTAACCCTGTTCAACTATCGGTAGTCTATGCATAGTCGAAGGGTCTTGTTCTTCTTAAGAAAAACGGGGGCAGGCGCCCCAGTGGTGCTCGGTCTAATGAAACCCTGTCGACAATTCACGTATCGTTGAGTTCCTCGACTCAGCGACGCCATCCTATGCGGAGTCATAGAAATAGGCGACGTACTAGGGTGTAACTTGATGATAAAGTCTACATTCCTCTGTGGGGGTAATCCCGGTAGCTCATCCGGAAAGCCATCCCCGAATTCGCAAGAGGTAGACTCAAACCTGTCTCACCTCGTCCTCTAGGGTAAGGCTTGCAAGCCAACCCATCAATTGTTTGTGACACTTGAAGTCGTACACTGTCTTAGGTAAAGTATTGTGCTTATCTCCCTGAAACACAACACAAACACCGTCATGTGTGTATGTAGTAACTCTGCGATTTACGTCGCGGCGATTCGGTGTAAGCTTCAACCAGTCATCCCGAGGATGACATCAAACTCAGAGCATGTCCATGACCCTTAGGTCCGTATTGACTAGGATAAGATCTCTAACTCACAATCGACATAGCGGATCCTTTCACTAGTTCTAGGAGAGAAACACATCTGTGAATTTCCAAGGTCTCAACCTCTAAGCCCAATTCTTTCCTTAGAGGTGGATAATACCAAACACTAGTAATTATCAGTTCCTGAACTATCATACTCATTTATCTTCCGAACCCCTAAGGTTATGTTTTCTAACCCTAGTGTTCCTCTTTTCCTATATACAAATTACTATGTATATAATTCACATAATACAAAGCAATCAGTCATGTAACACGAACATGAAAACACAATGTATGAAATGGTCTAAACCCATGCCTCCTAAGCCTAGGTATTTCGTATACCTAGGCTCTAATACCCAGTTGTGACGCTGGTATCAGATGCACCATAAATATCCTAGCCTAGGCCCATGCCCCTCAAGCCCTAGGTACTCGTATACCTAAACTTAGTCACACTCATTTGTCTTTGTTTCAAATTATGAAACTCTCGTCTCATATTGCTCAGGATAAATAGGCCACGTATTTGACACAGATTACGCTAAGAATAACTCCCATGTAACACTTTTTGGTGGTGCGGTCCTAGTCACGGAAACCCACCAATGATAAGCTTCATCATGTAGAAGTGAGGTTACACTCTCTAAATTCTCCTCTGGTGTGCAATGCATTTGCCATAACATTCTTTCAATTCTTTCGAGCCAATTTCCGCCATGGAAGGCTCATCATCTTTCCTCCTAAGGAAATCCATGGGTCGATATTTTTCCATTCTCTCTGGGCGATCAAGAGCAAGCTGCCGAGTTGAACATGCGCTCTTTGCGATGTCTGACTATTTCTTTGGAGGATATCCATAGCTTCACATTTGCTTGACCTTGCTCATGAATCAATGGAGCATGGGACGCTTGCCCACCTTCCATACTAGCAGGGCTATTTGGGCGACTTCCTGAGTCACCTCGACCTGAGGTCTGAACCATCGTAGCTTATTAAGACTGATAAGATCTGCATCAGAGTCACGTCATCCTTTATATGCAAATGCAATGCATGTCATAAAATATTTCAAAAATCATTTTGTAGAATCGCTTAAAATGTGACGGCCTGTGTTGTCGTACTCGACCCGACCGGAGGTTGAACTCAGACTCGAGGACGGTCCTCACTTTTTTTTTTGAATTCATTTCGAATAATCCAAATACAATTACTTTTCCAAACACATTTCAAATACTCAATGAAAATATATATACTTAAATACCACTTTAACATATAGGGACCCATCATTTGTTCGAAATTCATATTTTCGTTCAATATGGCATGACATGCCCATTTGCTACATTTCCCCACTTTTATACAATACGACATTACAAGCCGTTTTCAATATCAAAATATTTACAAAATGGTTTGTACAAAAAGAGTCAAATCAATTTCATGTATGCATGTGACAGAGCTTTACTTATCCTCCGTGTGACTTTGACGATGACTTTGATTCACTGTGGTCTACGTCTTTGTACGTGTTAATTCGGTACTTGCTCGATGATAAAAACAACGCGCTAAGCATTTTCATGCTTAATGGTTCTTTATAGTTCTCTTTTCCATTTTAGTTTAAGTCAAATCATGCAATTTTTCTAAACCATGCTTTTGAATCTTTTGAATGATCAATGCGAATCTGATACATATATTTATTTCATATACATTCATTTACAGTTTATTGATCATTCCAAATATGCACTTTCATATGCAATAAATCATTCAAAACACAAATCATGCACTTTATAATTTTCCTTATCAATTTGCCCTTAAATGAATTTAACCTATGCTTTCGGTGCACAGGATAACGGAATCACCGGCATAGTCCTGCTAGGCTACAAGCCGGTATAAAAACATTTTATTTTATAACACGATGCGGTCGGAGTCATTGATGTTGGCCAGGTTATTATTAATCTATTCGTGAGCCTTCACCGATCACATCTTCTTGGGCTATGGATCGAAGTGACACATCATTACGTTCGTTTGCAGTACTGCTAATTTGACCCTTATTAGTATACCAATCTATCCTCAACTCAAATTTAAATGTTAACATTCTATTAAGGGCGTTCAAATCATTCATAGCAAAATACAGTATAGTATGTACATTTATAGAAACAATTCATTTTCAGTACATATGAAAATTTTCATATGCAAATCATTTCACAATCAATTGCCTCAAATCAATTAAAACAAATCAATATGCTTTTTCTTATAAATCATTTCAGCAATTCAAATCATTTTGTAATCATTCAAACACTTTGGAATTAGAGAGAGAGAAAGTGGAGAACAAACCAAAAAGCTTGTTGCACTTTGATTCCAATCCTCAGAATCTCGATCAATTCGGGCTTTCCTCCTCATCAACCCCTATTCCAATACAATTAGAGAACAATATTAGTTGACTTATTTAGATTTCTAGTTAGGGTTATTTTCTACCTAACACACCTTCACTTGTAAAATTTTTCTGGGAACAAATGAGCCATATTTTACCCAACTTCCTTCAAGTCCTTTGTTCTTCTATAAATCTATTTTATTCATAAATTGGAATCATCCAATTCGGAGCACCAAAGCTCTAGATATGTCCTAAACATTCAAGACTATTCTATTTTCAACACATAACTAGAATTTTCCCAACAGAGCTCAATTTAGATGAATTTCTGGGTTTAATGGGGTCCAAATTTGAATACATTTATTTTAGAAAGATTTGTTCTCCTAGAAGTCTAGTTTACCCAAAAATTTGAATAACTCAATTTGGATGAGTGAAACCTAACTTATGGCCTAAGTACCAAAACTGTTCCGAAACACCAAAGCTGTATCAGAAGTGAACCATAATTGATATGAAAACAGAGCCTCACTTTGACGAATTTTTTGGGTCCAAATTTGGATACACTTATTTTAGGGAGATTGTTCACCTAGAAGTATAGTTTACCCAGAATTTTGAAACATTCAATTTGGATGAGTGATGGCCAAAACAAAAACATGGGTTTTGGAAAATTTGACAGCATCTCCCCTAAAAACCCAACATTTCCTTTATACAAAAATTTCTTAATACCAATCCAAACAACCATATAACAACTTATAGCAACCCCCAAAACTGAAATAAACCAATCAACATCGTTTTTATACCAACTTAGGGTTCTTTCTAAACCTAAACATAATAAGGAAAGGAATTAGGGTTTGATTTCTTACCTTTAAATATTTGATTCTTCAACATCAATCTCCCTTCTTCCTCTTGATCACCTTAATCCTTGATTTCATGGAGCAATGACCACTAATCTTCCTTCCTCTCTCACAACCGAAAAAGCCCTAGCACTTTATCTACAATTCTTTTGCAAAATGTGCAAAATGTCTCTTAAAGACCAATATTTGGTCTTTAATCAAAATCTTGCACTAAGCCTTGTTTGGCTACACACTAATTCCCATTTTTTTCATTTTTCTCACTTTAAAACTTCATTTCAATTTCATTTCCACTTCATTTCATTTCATTTATACTTTTTACATTACTCATTTATGACCCTTAGGTCTTCATTTAACATTTTTACCAAATTTATTTGACTCTTGTAAAATTTCCATGTTTTTATCATTTTTCATTTTTAGCCATTTAAACTCCGAAAAAAATATAATATAATTTATTTTACACCCTGAACATGTTACAAAACTGTTAGGGTATTTTCAGGACATTACAAGCACAACCACCCAATTGTTGATTAATTTCTTGAAGGTTTGACATTTCCACCCAATTGTTGTTTTATCATGTGGATTGACCTCATTTCTCAATTGCTAACATTTATAATGGATTGGCAAAGCCACCAAAATATTACTTCTTGTAATATTCCATAGGTAACTCACAATCCCAACAGGTCTAGTCCACATCCATCAAAAGGGGTTCATGACTAAGAAACGTGAACTCATTTTTTGCAATATGGAAGGATGACAACCCCAGCTTCACGTTACAACAGTAAACACTTCTCCTTCCCCTTATAGGCCATTGCATGAACAGGAGGAGATTTATGAGTTCCATTATTCATCACCAATGGAACATCACCAATGAGATTTAAGAGTCCTCATGGTCTTAACATGCCTAATTGACATAGAAGTTTTGCATAGGGACTTTTTAAAGCTAAATCCAATGGATCTATCATACGCAAAGGTAACTTAGAGAACCATGGATGATTTGAGGTTCTCATATGGCTATTATATGTAATGGGGGCTTGTCTCCTATTCGGTATGTGCCAAGTCAAACTAAGTATTCGTTCATAACAAATGGAAAACTGCAGGTCTGTGGTATTCTCACTGACCTTCCCGCTTTGGACTTAACTACTACCGAGAGACTAGATCATCCGCTCCCATCATATATACCGTAGGTACTTTCTTTAACTTTAATCCATAAATTATTTTTTTCGCGATATCTATATATATATATATATATATATATATATATATATATATATATATATATATATATATATATATATATATATATATATATATATATATACACACACACACATCAAGAGAAGAGGCCCATTGTGCATTTTTATGTTTGGAGAACTAGGAGATATTTAAGCTAAGAACGAAGCCTTTTCCTTATAAAAGTTGAAACATTTTTTTTGCACATCTTCTTTGGTAGGAGACTAAGTTGTTTTTTGTGGATGGTTCCATGACCCTCATGCATTTTATTGATTAGGTGAGCGCTAATTGAGTTGGGTGAGGTTTTGTACATATTATTTGTGGTTTTCTTGTCAAGGGTGAGTTTTTTATTTTTATCCCTTTCTACGCTTTCGACACCTCTTTGTTAATATATGTACACACATATAT
Organism: Tetrastigma voinierianum; assembly: GCA_016808115.1. Taxonomy (NCBI): domain Eukaryota; kingdom Viridiplantae; phylum Streptophyta; class Magnoliopsida; order Vitales; family Vitaceae; genus Tetrastigma; species Tetrastigma voinierianum. Next base: position 106,073 of record JAEQBH010004303.1, on the reverse strand, counting down.
ATGTCCCATGCTGACTCATATCAAGTTGATTATATTTGGTATGTTCAATCTATGCGCATCAATAATATGCCTAACAAAAATTTTAATTATGTATATTTAAAATAACTATTTAAAAAAAATTTGTATATTTAAAAACAACTGTTTTTTTTATTCATTCTCTTTTGCCTTCTAAATTATGCAGGTGATGCCATAGATATTGTAGGCACAGAAAGGCTGAACAAGCTCGCTGCTTTTCGAAAGAAGGCTTTGGAACATGCATTATCTTGTAAGTATCTTATTTTTCTTGTGGACATTTATGTTTGTTGTTCCTCTTGTATTTCTACTCTCCAATGTTCACATATCTGGAAATTTTATCATCTATAGTCCATGTTGGGTTTATCAGATAAGATGTGTAGGGTGTGTTTGGTTCCCGTTTTTGAAAACTGTTCTTGAGAACATTTTTTGAAAACACAAAGAACACCATTTTGGTGTCATTTGAAAACTGTTCTTGTTATATGAATTTAGTATTTTATGTGTTCTTCTTGTTTTTCAGAACAAAAATACTAGGAACCAAAAGTGTTCTTTATGTTCTCTTCGTTCTCCTTATTTTCCAAAACAAAAAAACAATTTTAAAAAACGGTAAACAAACAAAATTGTAGTCATTTGCTTACATTTGTTTGATGACATTTGCCCTCATGTCAAAATTCAAATGCAATGTTTGATTAAGAGCGATCTCTTTTCAATTTGTCTCCATAGTGCATATAAGATCAAAATTGTGTGTCTTCTACTGTTGGATCAAGGTTCCGCTTAGGGTAGCGATTTCTCGAGGAATTCAACAAATTGTAACACTAAGAAATTCTGAAACTGCCAGTCTTTGTTTAGAAAACACAAAAAACACTATTTTGGTGTTTTCTTATGAAAAGTATTCTTGTTATTTAAATTTAGTATTTTCTATGTTGTCTTTGTTTTTCCAAACAAAAATGTGTTCTCCCCCTATTTTCCTTGTCCTTTTTGTTTTTGAGAATATTAAAAAAAAAAAGAACCAAACAAACCCTTAATAAGTTCTCTTCTATTTAGCTCTAGCAAGTGGAGAGAGTCAGGTACAACACATGCTCCATCCACCAAATTGAAAAAACGAAGACGTAATAAATTGTTCGCTCTTCGCGCATCACATGGCTTTCAACTTGAAACACCATTTCTCAATGGCCTCGCTGGTCTCCCCGTTTTGAAGGTCGTAGTACGTTTTAGCAAGATATTATCTTCCAATTAACATAATCACGCATTCATTAACAACTATTGCTTCTTTTTTTCCATAAACTGCAATAACATCTCGCTTCGAATGCATCCATACCCAGACAAAGAGGGCTTCTTCTATTGTTTATTGAAAAGAGCATTACTAACCTTGAATAGTCTATCAAGGTGAAACCTGGTAAAAGAAATATTATTATGATTAATTATTTTAAATGTGTGATGCCATTTCCTTACACTAGGTTGTCCAAATTGTTGACACATCCTCATATGAGACCGAGGACTTTCAACAAATAAAATATGAGTACTTAAAACATCCCAGTGTTAGATTTCCTTTTATTGGGCTGACAAGTGTTAAATTTTGGACATGATTGTGCTGTCTATTCAGTAACCCAATAAAGTTAGTGATCTATTCCCAGTTGAATTAGGGTTAGTGATCTTTGATTAGTATGCATGATTCTAGGGTTATGTGGTTTTACTCTGTATTTGGTGTAACAAGAATAAAATCACATCTATGTGTTTATTCGTATTTAATCTAACACCTGCATCATAAATGCTTTTCTTTGTCTATTATTAGAAAATCCCTTAATCTATCCGTTTCCTGTTGATTCACTTTCCTTAAGTGTCTACTCGCTTTTGAAGAGAAACAATGTCTATCATTTATAAGCAAAGATACTTCATTGATATTGTAGTCGAGACTACTACATTCATGCTTGATAGAGAAAACCTCACACAAGAAAGCACACACATGACACAACCAGGATTCATACATTCGATATAAACATCAATCAAATTCGCTTAAAACTTAGGAGGATGATAAAATATCTGTGTTAATTGCACAATGAATCGGCTCAAAGCCTACACATTTGATAATTCTATGGTGACTAGAAGACAAATGACTCAAGTTCTGCAGCATATTGATGACCATGATTTGACTTAATGCCTCAACTTGATCGAATCTGTTTTACCGTTCGAATTACCTACACACAAGAAAACGACGAAAACCAATATATTGTATTAAGATGACACAAATCACATGCCGCACAAGAGGATAACAAAAACACGAAAATATAAATTAAAATTCCAAAGTTTTTGAAGAACCATTTATTGAAAAAGAAAATGGTGTTGAAAGAGATATCGTATGGATGATTTCAAAGCCAAGAATGACAAAAAAATCATCCCTCCTTGATTTTGGAAGAGGGGCTAGAAAGAACAAGCTTCGTTTTTCTATTATTAAATGTATCGATTAAAAAGAAATAAACCAACAAGATTTGAAAGATAATTTATAATAATTTTTTAATGTATTAAAGTTTTGTTCAAAATGTATTTAAAAAAAAAAAATTGAAACAATTGGATGTTTAAAAAATAAAAATATATTTTCAATTTGAAACTTCTAATTAAGTGAATGCATTTTTTATATTCTAAATGATGATGCTTTTTTCAACCGAATCAAGGTCGAGCGTGTCGAGCTATTCGGGCCTGAATCGGAATTGTCGCCGGGCCGGTCCATTGCTCGGACATTGACTCTACAAACAAGAAAGAAGGTGGGTCATGGGGACGGCCACACATCCCATACCTAAGCTCATTCCTCCCCGAGAAAAGATGGGATCGCTTAGAGGGCTTAATGTTTTGCGTACCTTTCACGATGGGGTGACCTAGTATTTATAGCATGTGTTTTCCCAATCGATGGTGGTATGATTCTTTCCCATCGGATGGGGTATTTTATGCCTTTATCGCTACCGGATTAATAAGGGATAATGAGGGAGCAGTTATTGAGGATTATCCTACTTCCTCTGGGTGAGATTCGGTCGATTTATAGATGTCGCTATTGGGAATTATCCTCTACTTCCTTTACTCGGTGAGATTTAATTTGATTTTACAAGACAATGGGCTTTTCGTATCGTCTACGTTATCGCCCTGGGGCGAACGAACTAGGCCTCCGCTGCTACCGGTGCCGGGCTCGGGCGGTCCCATCGGGCTTACCTTCCTTAGGCTTGGCGAGTGGGCCTGCGCGCCTATTTTAAACCCTATCGCCTGCCCTCGCCCTATGTACGGCGAGCGTGTGCAAGGGGTCAGACAAGCTAATCTGATGCTACTTCCACATGTTTGCCTGTGTATCGGCCTGTTTAGTGGCTTGTCACCGCCATATGTCTCAGGATAATAATGACTTTTCTGCTTTCACGCCATTTCTTCCGCTCTTTCGCCTTCTTCTAAGAATATCCTCCGAGTCGCTCAGGTTCCCGATCTCGACGCTCTTTGCTTTCTCACGAGTCTGGCTCTTCCTTAACATTCGCCCGATCTTCCGTCGCGCAGTTCCTTAAATAAGCCAGGATACCTGCCCGAGGTAGCCTTTTGTTCCTCGTCTCTCGAGACTAGCGTGTATTTCTTCCTTTTGTGTCTTTTCGAGCGATATAGCAGAACGCTAAGGCTAGCTTGGTTAGGTCTTGTTCTATTACTCCACTTACTGGTCCGGTCATCTCTCTTTGCTCATGTGGGGTGACCTCCGATGTTTCTGGCTCAGGGCGACGGTGGCGCCGACCATTCAACCCGGTTGTTCTTCTTCTAGACGCCCGGGAACCCTTCTCGACAAGGGTAAGGGAAAATCGACGATTACCACCCCCGGGATCGGAATATCCGAAGTCACAGGCAGATGCTCGCTGGGTGGACCTAGCGTAGCTCGAACCTTGTACGTGGAGCAACCGCGAGGCGTTATAGCCCCCTTTGGTGTCCTGTGTCCGTCTCCCGACATTTTGACTTCCTACGTGGTCCAAGTGCCAAAGATGGTGTGTTTCTTCGAGGTGGCCTTATACAACGGCCTCCGTTTCCCTCTGCACCCCTTCATAAAAAGAGTTTTGCAATATTTCAACGTTTGCCCTTCTCAACTTTCGCCCAATTTCTAGGGTATTTAGATTAGGCCTGGGTTTTCAAAGGACAAGGGCTTCGTGTTCCCAAGATAGCTCGTCAGGATCTTTTAGTGAAGCGAGGCGCCGAGGGCTTCCTTTATCTATCACCGCGCCAACGCTCCCCGATTATCTCGACCTCCCATCTTCCATAGGCTTTGGAAGGAGCGCATTTTTCGTTAGTGTGGCCACAATTGGGAGTACGACCTTTGATAAGGATGATACCGATGCTCGCTGGCTGTACTCACCTCGAGAATTTACGTGAGCATCGCCGCTTAGCTTGGTCTATCTTTCGTGAACATAGTGGTGTGTCTAATTTTGTATCGTCAGGTGTCTTTCTGTGCATTCGCCCCCACCAAACTCAAGACAAAGTCATGCTGGAGTTGGCTATGTCTTCCGCACACTTTACTTCCTGAGCTTATCAGTCGGATGTTCCCCTGATTCGTGTTCGAGGTCCTCCGTCTCGCTCTCGAGGCCTCACCTCCTCCGTTATAAAGTTCTCACATGATGGGCCTCCCGCCGTCAAGCCCACTAAGGAGAGCTTTTGGCTCGAGTGGAGATGCTGTCCCGGAAGTCCCGAAGTGTGAAGCGGAAAACTCTAGATTCTCCTGAGAAGGGTCGCTCGTCCTAGGGTAAAGTCCCAAAGTTAAGGACGTCTTCTTCCTTACCTTCTGCCCACGTCCGTGTGCTGGGGCAAGTGTTGCCACCTCCATCCGAGGTTCCTAGGAGCCCTGCCCGCAGCTCGCTCCGTTCCCGTCACAGCCGAGACTCCCTCGTGAGCGGGCCGCCGAGCCTCCGCCGAGGTCATGCCTATCACCGCCGAGTCCCCCCGTGTGTAGCATGCAGCCTCCTTCTTCAAGGGCAAGAGCCGAGGAGGAAACGCCGTCGATGAGATGGCGATTCTCGTTTTAATGCCGTTTATACCGGGCGCGGTCTCGCCCATCTCGTAGATTCGACCAAGAGGCTCTGGTGCCCCGCCCGCTGAGGAGGCCTCGCTCTATCCCCTCCGTGGCCGCCCCTCGTAAGTTCTCGTGTCTTGGTCATGTCTACTTATCTCGATCTGAGTCGGTGTTGACTTTAAGTCAGACGACATGTGGCCACCATTTGAAGAGCTCACAAAGAGCCGGGACAACGCAGGGCCACGTCAGCCACCAGTCTACAAAGCGAGGCGGATCACTCTTGTTTCTCGGCGAAATGAGTAAATGGTGATCGGGTACGCACATGACTAAGAGGCCGTGAAGCTTAAGACGATCCGAGGCATACCATGATCGCGAGCGGCCGAGTAATAAAGAAGAAAAGGCCCGGATGGGCCTTAAGAGGGCCGAGGCCGAGCTTCGAGAAGTCGTGGACGTGGCGTAGCTACCCAGATGACTCACGGGAGGCCAAGGACCTGGCCGTAGGCCGCCCTCTCGACCAGCCAGAAGTCGTGATGAGTCGCAGCCATTCTAACGAGCCTGGGCAACTAAGGAAGAGTTGTGTGCTGCTAGAGACGAGATGCGTAATAAAGCAGTACTGCTAGATGGAGCCCGTCACGAAGCTTCCGAGGCTGCAAGCTTTGTTGAACGCCTTACCGAGGAGTGCCATTGGTTGCGAGGGGACCTTCAGAGGCAAGAAACTCTGGTTGTTCAAAGGGACGGGGCCATAGCGAGTTTAAGGGATGAGGCCTGCACTCAATGGGCTTCTAGGTGGCTTGCCTTTCAAAAGAAGGCTACTCATGCCTACCCGGGCTTGGACCTTAACTTCGATATCCCTAGCGACGAGGAGGCGAAGAGTCCTTTTCCGCAGACTGTTCTGGAGAGCCAAACACCCTTGGCCGAGGCTCCGTCCTTCTTCGCGCCTTCTCGCCCTTCGACGTCCCGATCTCCTTCATATATCTTTGCTTGTTTGTTTGTTTGTTTGTTTTTTTTGTTTCTTTACGTCGGGCTCCGAACCCGGGATATATGTAACGTCGTTCTCAATGAATACCCCATTTTCTACCTCATCGCTTTTACCCATTTTTTTTTTTTTTTTTTTATTTTTTTATTTTTTATAACTCGTCTCCCCGTGTTGTTTCCTCGGGCTCGAAAGTGCAGCAACAGCTCTTCGCATATGAGCCGCCGAGTCTCGTGGGCTTATCCGCCCGAGCCGAACCGGCCTCGGGCTGTGGCCCGATATGAGCAACAGCTCTTCAAAGCCGTAGCCGCCGAGGCTCGCGGAGCTGATCCGCCAAGCTGAACCGCCTCGGGCTCGTGGCCTCGAGCATGAGCAAATTTAGCCTTCAAACCCGGTGCCATCGAGGCCCGTGGGCTTATCCGGCCGAAGCAACCGGCTCTTGCCACTTGCCTCGAAGTTGAGCAAACTGAGTTTCTTCAAAATTCGAGCCGCAAGGCTCCATGAGTTTATCTCGCCCGGTGGCCGAACTAGCTCTCGGGCTACAGTGGCCTGCGGCGAGCAACAGCTCTTCAAAACCGAGCCGCAAGGCTCCGCGGGCTTATCCGGCCGGCTGAACCGGCTCGGGGCTATGTGGCCTCGATATGAGCAATGAAGCCTCACACCGGAAGCCGCTCGAGGCTCCGCGGCTATCCGCCCAGCTCGAACCGACCCCAGGCCATAGGTTCGATATGAGCAAATGAGTTTTCAAGACCGAAGCACGAGCCCCGGCGCCGAGGGTCGAGTCGTTAAGCCTCGCAACCGAGCCGCTCGGGCTCTCGTGGGCGCCGAGGCCTCCCGAGCCGTTAAGCTCGCAAACCGAGCTTGTCACATCCCTCGATTCCCTGGCCCGAATTCGAACGGCGATCCGAACCGAAGCACTGGTGCGAGATCATCTATACTATACCATATAATCGCATCGGACCCCCATCGACCGTTTCTTCTCGTGAGCGGTACTCGTATTCAGGTATACAACACTTCAGAATAATAAAAATCATTTATATATATACAAAAGAACTACCACCGGAGTGGTGTCCATCAAAATCTATACACATCTCCAGAGTCCCATTTAATTATACATGTACAATTTCTATTACAAAACCTCAGATCGCGGGCGCCACAAGCAGCACCTATCTCCGAGCCTACCGCTTCATGATGTGGAACGTCCTCACCTTCAGCCTCCTCTTTCTATCTACACGGATTAAACACCTCGTGCTGCTTTACGCTACTGGGAACATAAGCATGGACAACCACCAATGGTGACCATCACAAGCTTATACATATGAATATTCATATAACTTTAATTACTTATCTATCACATATACTTCTTTTGCCTATCAGATATCAACCCTTTCTGTACATATTCTATGTCTTTGGCATATCTTTTATCTAAGACTTACAAAGATTCTTGTTTCTATACTTACATATTCCTATACTTATCATGTTCATTTCCTTTCATGTTCAGATATCGTGCATGTATCATATACATTCATCTCAGATACTTTCATATAACCTATCTTATACCTGGTCCCGTACTTTATCTACATTCTTATACTTTTCATATACCTGCACTTTGTATACCTCATCTGATATTTTTTCATGTACCTGTACTTCATATTTTTAATTGCTTCTAGCCTTTTCATCTTTCGCCTATGATCACACATCATGCACCATTACATATATCATTTCCTTCCTTATACCTATATCATGTCTTCTTTCATTGTGGCCACGCCCATGCTATACTTTTCATCACGTTTCTCTTTCTCTAATTTCCTCTCGTACCCTTTACTTGTTCATATCCTTTCCATATATTATACTTTGTACTTCTATATACTGATATTCAAAAATTGTTCATGTACTCATTTTCATATACCTATATTCATGTAATTGCTCTATTTCATATAACGTTTTCCTCGTTATACTCTTCATATGGCCTTCTTTATGTGTACTTCTTGCATATGTTGTCATATATTTTCATGATATTCATATACTATGCTTTCGATATATGTTTTCGATACTATGCTTTAAGTATACTATACTTTTATATGCTTTTCATATACTTTATCCATTATATTGTACTTTTCTTCGCTTCTTGTAACTGTTTATATTTTCACGATACAGTTGCTATGCTTCATATCATGTCATATATTCTATACATGTCATTTCCTTTAGGCTCTCATGTCCGCAAATACCCAGAAGTGGATACGGAAATAACCCGATAAAAATTCGGCTGCATTAACAACTGACGAGACGACTTCATCTGTATTGCACTGGCTGTAATATCACCGCACGAGACATTGATCTCTATCCTGCTTATACCCGGCTGCATCATCACCCACGAGATGACTCATGCCATGTACCGTGCTTAATTTTCGTGGCCACCGTGATCCAAACGGATCAATGTCATCGACCCAAACGGCCTCGATATCCTCAGGAATCGTGACCAGAGCCCCGTATTCGTATGTCGCAAAGAATCGGTGATCGCTATAGGCATGCCTATCTATCCTCTACTAAAGCTCCTGTAAGGTATGAACTGTATATTTTTCATATCATATTTTCGTATTATATTCATAAGCATGAATAACTATTGTTACCAAGGATCGCTTATGCATTATATACTATCATTTACTTTATTTCTGTATTTGTTCTCATATTCGTAGTTTCATATTACTTCGCTCTCATATTTCTATAATACATATATCTGTTATCTTTTCTATCATTTAGTTTTGTCTTCGTATCATATATGTAAGTCTATCATATATCATGAATGCATCTATGCACTCTTGTATTCATATATTCATATATATCATTATCTATTCATATCCCTTTATACGTTTCTATCATGATTTAGCTATTCTTGTACTTTCTATATTCCTATTATGTATGCTTTTACTCATTCATATATTCATAATATTTACATATTCCTCGCTATGTCTTTATCTATTCATATACTTTCTCTATATTTCTATCATGTTCCATCTATTCGCTTGTGTAAGATAACTTATATGTTCACATCATATAATCTTATATTCATATGTGCCTATCATTCATGTACTTTTGTGACTATCATATTCATGACATATCCTATCATATCAGATATATCTTATGACTTATACTCTATCATATCATATACGTTTTGCATATACATGTCCTTTTCATACTTTTCAATTACTTTTATGTTCATGTTCATGTTCATGTTCATATTTCATTTCGTTTCCATGTTTCATATCATATTCATGTTTTCTTGTTCCTCTATGAATCTACTTTACTTAATAATTGGAATCATTCCAATTTACTCATCCAAATTCAAATTATGGCATTTTCATGCCAACTAGTCATTTTACCGATTTTACACTCGGGACTGTTTGTATTACTCATTTTTCCGGGGTATTAACTTCATATTTGACACTAGGTCTTTGTACTCATTTAAATCTAAGGTGCTAAGGGTTCTATTCCAACTGGAATCACCCAATTCGAGCAATTCCATCCTCAAGATAAGTCCGAAACAACTTGACCAATACTCTATGTCTAATCGATGCAGAATTTGACTTGAAATATGACCCCACTTTGGAGGGAATTTCAAGCCACTTAGAGTCAGAATTTGACGATATCTATTTCTTTATGTTTGATTTCCCTTGAAGTCTATTTTAATTGTCCACTTCAATCACTTAAATCGGATAAGAAATGAGAAAGTTATGGCCAAAATACAAAAACTGGTCGAAATTGGGAAAATGTACGGTGTACGGTGATTACCTCTAACGTACCTGCAGACACCCCTAATGTGTACTCTAGACACATTGGCCAAAAATGACCAGGAACACAAAGTGTACCGTACATGTTCGGAAGTGTACCAGACATCACCCTGAAATGCCTTAATGTGTCTTTTCTCACATTTTTCCATACTTTGCTACCCCATTCAACTCTATACTTCAAACACACATCAAAACCATTTCAAAATCACCTTGGAATCTATTTTCTATTCAATTCATCTTTCAATTATATATCTTTCTTCAAACTTCTTCATGAATTCTCCAAAATCATACTAATATGGGTTATGACCGACAGCCGAAAAACGCTGTGTAAAATGTACGCCATGTGCGCAAGTGCAATACGCCCCAAGTAATATAAAGGTACTCGTGGTACGGATATCGATCCACGTGGGACAGTGTATCGACTACAAGGTTCGTTTTTAGATAATATCTGAAAAGATGATTTTAGGGAAAGAAGCGTGAATGTATGAAAGTCGATCGAGTTTGCATTCTAATGAATTATCAGTATCAAGGCTAGCGTTATATCTCCCCGTCATTTTTAATGGATTATTTCTTAAAAATATTATTATTAAATGTATTTACAATTTGTCAATGGCGAGGTGATTCACTTAATGGTGAGGTCTCCTTCTCGAGGTATATCCGCCTATCTCGTGAATAGATTTGAGTATATCTCTTATCTCAATTCAAAAGATTCCGAGATGCTTAAACGCTCTAACTCCTTAAGTGCCTTCAGATCGGGAATATCTCATTTACCGATTCAATCAAGGTCGGCCTACCTGCATCCCCCGGAAAACCTCATCTCTCAATCTCGGATTCTAGTGATTATGCCAATGTCAGCGACATTATCATAATTGAACTACGTAAATGTGAGCAAGATGTAACAAATTGATAAACAACCTAATAATATAAAAGATCAAACTTTAATCCATCAGAACATATGACGTGGTTCAATATAACCTGTAAATAAATCTAGAACATACCGAGTGAAAAGATCAAAATGTTCAAAGGTTAAAAACATAATTTAATATCCGAAAATAAGAAATGCATAAATCCCGCACTTCCTCGTCCGCGGTCACCGCCCGAATTCCGCGCTCTTCGTGACGCCCGATCTCCTCGATTTCTGAGCCATATTTTGCTTTTAATGATGAGGGCAGATTCAGGCCGACGTCAGCGCGACGCTGTAACGTCGCTGACGCAAGACATCGCGACACTGGGACGCCGCGACGGGGACGCTGCAACGTGACAAATCCACTTTCTTGCCTCGTCCCCATCGCCTCCAAAAAATGCTTCCAAGAGTCGCTCTTTGCTCGATTGTACCTCAGAACTGCAAACAAGACACCAAATCAGAGCCCGACCACAAAAACTATGAAATTACTATAGAATAAATGTAAAAATGAAAGACCGACACTGAGAGCACATGAGTGTTTTCAAGACTCATCACACCAACTTACTTCTGCCGTCTCAAGCAAGAATGAACTTCTGCACTGCACATTATTATCCAACCTTACTAACAACTAACACTAAGACCCGGTTGCACACGCCGAAAAATGAGGATCAATTGGACCGACTCACACCGTCACGGCTTTGCTCCGAGTTCACGGATGCATACAAGTGTTCTAATTTTCTTAAAACTCGCCTGAAATGTAGAAGTGACTAGTGCATCAAATCCCATGGTACTAATAGCCTTCCCAAAGCCCCTATGTGCTTATAATGAATGACCTCCAAAGATATGTCTAGGTTCGACACCCCAAACTTAAGCCAACTCACCTATTCGAAGAAGCTAACTAGAAAAGGATAGGAACGCACCCAATTTATACGACCAAATACCTAGAAACTTCCTACGCACTTTTAAAATAAATGTAAGAAAACCTAGTACAAGAAGTTTTAGCCAAGTGTCTCAGAATGGGATCCATTGGTAATTCTACCAGCTGGTTAAGGGCACTGTAGCATTAAATTCCTTCAAACTTCAATTCTAACACTCAACCAAACTCGAGGGCCCTAGGTTGCGGAATGATCCATCTTCTGCTCCATGCAGCTGCAAGAAGTCAATGACTCCCCATCGCCTGGTCAGGCATTAGGCTCTGACAGTCTCGTGACTGCGTCCTGGATTCCGATTTACTGATCTCGCTATTCTATGCGCATACCTATTTTTGTCATTCATTTTTCTTTCACTTTTCTATTGTTTTTGTATTTTCTTTGTTCGGGGTCTGATGTGTCTTTATTGGGTGTCCTATCACTTAAATGGTTCCGGGAGTCTCCAAGGTTAGTCGTAACTACGTTGGTTGGTCTCTGCGCCTATGCACAGCTCAAGGCTCATTAGTGTGCGAGCATAGTAGTTCCAGAATCGGTGTCTTGATCACCTGTGATTGGTTCACTAACCCTTTCCATCTATTCAACCTAATTACCGAGCATCAAAACATTGTATGCATTTGAACATTCATGTTAATCAGACCACCCAAAAGTGATCCTCAATTTTTAACATGGCACACAAACACGCAATTATTACATATAAGATCAATCTAACACAAACGCAAAACGAACTACACATGACTCCGATAAGCCGGACTAAACATGAACTAAATAGAAACACACAACTATACCGAAATAAAATAAAAACACTATAAAAAACAAAAGCACTATAAAACACTAAAACAAAACATAACTAAACAAAATAAACACGCATCACCACCCCTCCCAAATAAAATAACAAAGGTCCCCACTATGCAAGAAACAAATAGTAGAGGTAAGGACTCCCCGTGATCAACGCGGTGGTGGTGGTGGGAGGCCGATGAAAGGCAAGGAGCCGGGCGATCTCAGCCCGCAAGGACCGCTATCGCGCAACGGTGGGCCTGGGCTGGGCCGCACTGCACGTATATCTCGCACTGGAGGGCCTCATTTTTCGCAGGACGAGGACGCGGCAGCCCCGGGTCTCATCCTGCACGCGTAAAGCGCCAAGTGAGGGAGAGAGCACCGTCCTCAAGGTCCGGGAAGGATCGAGGAGCCGCCGCCATGGCCGCTGAGGTGGGCGCGGAGGCGGCTGGATCAGGATCAAGTTAACGTCTCCCTGGATCGCCTCAGATCCAAAACGAGCCCGACACCATAAAGCTCGTCCCGTCCAAGGGCTCATGACCAATCGTAGGCTCGTGCCGCGGGACACCGTGTGTGTCCCGCGACGATATGGCTCATCGCGGCCCAAGTATCGCATCGCCCAGGCACCCCGACTTGTTTGCACAAGCCAAAGATCGTGAAGCGGTGTCCCAGTTCATTCTTGCATCCCTGCTATGGAGGATGGCATCCTCGATAACTCGCCCAACATCGGGCGTATACCTGTGAAGATGGCATAGTTTGAGCGCACGGCCTACGGGCAAGCCATTTCACACACGTTCGTCAGCTTCAATGAGACGCGACGTGATGAAGTGGTGCCGCATCTTGGGAATGAAGGCCAAATGCTTGGCCTTGAAATTGATCATGACCCGCACTCATTGATTTTCCACTCACCCACCATCGGGTCAATACGCGTATAACTTCGTGGCAGTCGGGAGGCCCACGAGCCGATCGAACCCGCCTCCGAAGGGACATGCTCGCATCGTGACAACTATTGATCGACCGCACCGTCGACCACGCCCGCACTCGACTCTTCAAGACATGGGATGCTAGATCGGCAACCGCGCACCACTCATCACCGCCGGACGCAGGTGGTCCAAGGCACGCCATCCCTACCGCAATTGTCTTTGCGGAAGTCATCGGGTGGTGAACCCTTCTCCTTGATGAAGGATCGGTTTTTGCAAATGATGCCAAACCGATCGGCACTGAATTCACAAATCGCGTGACATTGTGAGTGGGAGCCTGTCCGCCGGGCCGACTTCATTGAAGGCAATTTCGCCCTCGCGACATTGGCCCAGGTTCGTATCGTAAGGGTGATAGTACCACCGACCAGACAAAAACACAAACACTCAGTGGTCACTACAAGAAATCGAAACTAACTAATATCCTAATGGCTCAAACACCTTAATAAACCTAGTGTGAACCGAATTGGGCACCTACCAAACCCCTAGACCACTCGTGAAAGCAAATGTACCCACGCTAGAACCGAGCACAGGGTGGTGAAAATGCCACAATGACTCGGAACCAGATGGAGATGATGACTGTGATGGTGCACAATGGTGGCCTGAGAACGGCATAGAGGACCTCACCAAAGGTGAAATAGCTCCAGTCCTGGTGAGAGCAAGTGTACCCGAAGGCTAGTGGTTTCGTAGTGGAGTGCGTGAGATGAATAGTAAAATGAACTGCTCTCGGGGGGCTTAAAATAGGGTAACGCAGGACAGAAAGGGTAACGCCGCCACGTGACGTAGAGTGAAATTAACAACCACGCGACGCCTGCACTTAACGTCGACGCACAGAGTCATCATGAAAATCCACGCCGCGACGCGAGAAATCCACGCCACGACGCCGACGTAGACGATGCACCTGGATGTCGCGATTTTTGTGATACCCGCCGCCGACGCGACGCAGAGGATACATTTTGACGCCGCGACGCGGAGGTCCACGCCGCACGCGACGCAGAGGCACCCGACGTCAGCGACGCGGAGAAACCAATCACGAGACGACAAGAGGATACAATTTGACGTCAGCGACGCTGGAGGTCCACGTCATGACGCGACAGAGAAGCTATGGATCAAGAATAGATTTGTGCGCACATCGATGATCTCTTGATCAAACTCCTCACTTGCATTTGTGATCACCCGACTTGTAACGCACCTCTTGAACGAATCTTCCCCACTAGCTGCATTCGCGGGTTCTGAAATTAAACAAACAAGTAGAAACACCGATTACTAAGAAGGCTAAACCCTATATCACCGAAAAATAAACAATAGAAATTGAATCAAGAAAAAAAAAGTTTAAGAAACACTTGGGTTGCCTCCCAAGAAGCGCTATGTTTAATGTCGTTAGCTCGACGACCCGGAGTCGCAATATGCTCGGGAACCCGAACTCATATGATATCTGGCTACATCGTGTCTGCTGCTGTCAAAAGAGTGTTTTGCTTGTCTGCAGGAAACTCGCCTCCATAATACGACTTCAATCGCCGGTGACCGTAAATGTGCCTTTCTCAGATGTAACTTCATTTCCATCGCGCTTAAAGACTCGTCATCGTGGAAAGGCCCACCATCATGACTTCAATTTCCTAAAAAGCTTTTTTTTAGCGGGAATTAATAGAAGAACTTGTCCGAATCGTGAACTCCTTTCGTGATGTGTTTGTCGCGGCCGTGCTTTAGTCTTTTCCTATAAATGCGGGATGCTTTCATAAGCTTCACAATATGAGACCATCCAAATTAATCGAGTTGGAGTAGTCGTTTCTCGCCAGCTAATGTACTATCCATGTTTAATCAGTTTGAATCAATAGTCTCGATGCTCCAATTCCACCGAAGCACGCTTTACCAAACGACTTCCGAATGTGACATACCCAAAGGAGTTTTAAAGTTGCATGGTATGCCCAGAAAGTGCATCGCCCATCTTTTTACCAATCCTTCCCGAGCCGTTAACTAACTCGCTCTCTCGAGAATGTGTATTTGATTTCTCGACACACTTCGCTTGTCCGCTTGACTGCAGGTGGCGCAAGTGATGTACGATGATCGCACCCATACTGCAAAACTCATCAATTACTCACATAAATGGGCACCATTATCTCGTGATCAAGGCTCGAGGAGTTCCCAAAACGTGAGACTTTGCGCGAGGAATTGAGCCTGACCTTGGCATCGTGGTGCGTGTAGGAATCGCTTCACCACTTCGAGACATGGTCTACGCTGACAAGATGTCGAGTTCTTTGTATGATCTGAGAAATGGTCCCATGAAATCTATCCCCATCAAATCAAACAATTCTGCCTCCAAATGGGATCATGGGTGAAGCTCGTCCTTTTCTAAGAGATGTTCCCCCATTAGTTGACATTTGTCCTGAGTGGAAAGAATTGATGAGGCATCTTTAAACAAGGAAGGCAGTGAAAAACCCGGATTGAAGCACCTTAGGCTGGCGTTTTCTGCGGCCACCAAAGTGTCCACCACCGCGGTAGGTGTGATGATGGTTTAGAATGCTACGCATTTCATCTTGAACACACATCTCCTTATGACTGATCGTGTGATTAATGCGTAAAAATTAGCTCGATGATGTTAAGGTGTCTGAAAAACCTCTTTTCTGGCGATAGTTAAGTGGGAGGGACTACGCCCAGCTACGAATAATTCACGCATCTGAACTATGGACTGCCCCATCTTTTCCTCAATAGCTAGGAGTTTCTTATTTGAAGTCGTCATTCAATAGGACATCATCTGCCCACTTCCGGTCGTGAAAAAGATAGTGCCAGCTCAGGTTCAAATTCCTTTGGCACATGTACTAATTTCCATCGAATTCTTGCACAAGGACCAGCGAGTGTCGGGTTTTTGCATCTTTCTTGGTCATCAAGTACTTAATGTGAGTGATCGGTGTGCACCACGACTTTGTTGCCAATCAAATATGGCCTGAACTTATCAAAAGCAAACACAATGTGACTCTTTCTGTAGTGGCATAATTCGAGCATCATTGAGTTCTCTTAGCATAATAGATTACGAAGATTTCTCGTTTACCCACGCTTCGGCTGCCCTGTCGCGAAGTCGGCGGCGTCACACATGAGTTAAACGGAAAAGACCAATCGGTGCCGCAGCGATGGGGTGAAACCCCGCTTTATCCTTAACCGCTGAAATGCCTTATGACATTACTTGAATCAAATTCAAATGGGATCCTTGGACGATGGGTTAGACGGTTTTGTCGTGAAAAATCTTTGATGAGCGCTTTGTAGAATCGACATGGCCTAGAAAACTTGAATCCTTTTACGAGATGAGGGTGGAAGTAACTTTTCGATTGCTTGATCTTCGCCACATCTGCCTCATCCTCTTCTTGAATCCGTGTCTGAGACAATACCCTCTTGTACCATGAAATAGCACTTTTCCCGATTAATTACTAAGTTGGTCTCTTCATCTTGCCCGGTACATCCCTATCGAGTTTTCTAAACAATTGTCAAATGATTTCCCCATTCTTGTCGTCCATGAAGATTTCAATTGTCTTTCCACGTAATAGGAGAATATGACCATCATATATTTGAAAAGTACCGATTGTGCCGCAGTCCAAAGGGCATCGGCCAGAATGCGAATGTACCATAGGACAAGTGAATGTTGTTCTCGATCTTCGAGGCTATAGCGGGCTGGTTGTAGGAATATCCATCTAAAAACAATAATATTCATAACACGCTAGTCGATCGAGCATACGATCTAAAAGGGCAAAGAAAGTGATCTTTTTCGAGTGGCCTTGTTCTCAGCTTCGATAATCAATACAAATCCTCCACCGTGGCGGTCGCGATAAGCGGTAAGATGTTGTTCGATCCCGATGGCGGTTATTCCTCTTCTTCGGCACTACGGTGGGCTTACCCGTGCAGCATGCGAAATGGGATCATCACCCTGATTAATAGCCATTTTTAGCACTTCTTTAGAGACGACCTCCTTCATTGTCAGTTTAACCTTCTCTGCGCTTCCAGCGAGAGGTCTATGTCCCTCTTCTGGTAAAAATACGATGCATGCACATGAAGGATGAATCCACTGAATCGACCTAGAGACCATCGGAGTGCATGTTTGTGATCTCGGAGGACCCTGATAACTTCTCTTCCTCGATACGGTCGAATCTTGAAATGATCACGGTAGTGTGGAATTCTACCCCAAGGTATGCATACTTCAAATGGTTGGAGTAGAGGTTTTGTTCCATTTTGAATTGGTTCACTTTCGTCAGTGGGACGGCGTTAACTCCTTTCACCCCGGGGGTCGAATGCTAATTCTTGTGTCAAAGAGTCCATCCATTCCCAACATATTCTTAACCTCGTCAGCTCGGGTTCTCGGGTTGGGCTTTCTCCACTAGGCTGGTCTCCCAAGGGTCGGAGTGGAGTCCGCACAGCTGGAACACTATGGCCTCAAACCATTTCGACCGTGAAGCGGTATCACTTTACTGGCTGGGTGTCTCTCGTCAAACACGTTGAGACTTTACTTCCTCCTTCTTGTACTCTCCGGTTTGGGTTCCTTTGTGCATCAATCATTGCCACACTGGTTGCGAAATGGGTCTTCCCAAGATTATTGGTATTTCTTTATCTTCCTCAATATCGAAAACAATGAAACCTGCTGGAAAGATAGAGATTTGGCCGACCTTACTAAGACATCTTCACATTATCCTCTCGGATGCTTCAAGATGCGTCATAAGTGAAGAGTGGCGTAGTCGAGCGGGCTTCTCTAATCAAACTCTTGAAATTGGATAAGGGCATAAGATTAATGTTGGCACCCAATCATAGTTAACCTGCTCAAAATAGCATTTCCAATTGTGCTTGAGGGATATTGAAGCACTTTGGATTCGTAAGCTACGTGGCGGCTTCTCGAAGGATAGCTACTTTGCATTCCTCAGTTAAGTTCTTGTTTAAATAAACTAATCGTCTCTTATGGGATAAGATGTCTTTCGCCAGATTTTACATAGCGGGCATTTGCTGCAGGGCATCGACAAATGGGATATTGATATGCGGCTTTTGAACATCATGAATTTCGTGGTGCTTATCCAGTTTATGCTTCTTGGTATTTGTGGGTAAGGAAGCGGTATCGCGGCCTTTGCCCGATGGGTTCTCGTGTTGTTTCTCTGACATTCTTTATCGCATCCATCTTTGCTCTAGCGATTGACCTTCTCAGTCTCTAGCGTTCTGTTGGGGTTATGCTTGTTATTTCCAATTCTTTCCCACTTCGGCATATTTGCTAACATCACTCATTCCCATCTCTTCTTGGGTTTACCTCGGGTAGCAGTAAGAACCAGGTTGTCTTTCGTCGATAAATTGCCATTTGACCCCGTTTGTGCCTCAAACTTCTCCGGTACGTGGCGCCAGTTATTCAAGCGGGTTGCTGGCTGTTGCATGTTGGCGCCGTTTCATTCATAAAGCGAGTGGAAGTTGGCACATCGTGCGAGGCGTTACAAATCGACTTTTTCTCGAGTTGGTTCCATTCGGTCGATGGCATGTTGATTACGATTATTCCGCCACCCATATCGCTTGATTGTTCGACTATTACGGTTACGTTATCCGCCACCTTGGCCCGGTCCGATTGATAGCTGTTTCCCAATACGGTCACTTCTTTACATTGTGATTGATTACGATTAAACTTGGACCGTGAAGGGCTTTCTGCTGTGGGGTTTCACGGCCATTCCGTCTTTGTTGTGCGGTCCACCGCATAATTCACATAACTCCCATGGGTTGGTTTAGATTGCGTTTGCGGTTCCTTCTTTGTCACATTCTTGTTTGGTCGGTGTGCCACATGATTCACCCAGTTGTTGTTGAGGGACCTGGATTATCTGTACCACCAGGTGCTTCTTGCGGTGTGGCACTTCTCTTTAGGCCAGATTGGTGTTAGTTAGCAGCATCTTATATGAGATTTCATAGCTTGATGCAATGGTTTTCTTCATCAGTGCTCCTCGGTGAAGCATCGTCATTGTTCTAGTTGCATTTCGACCCATTATAGAAGGTGTGGACTTGCATCCATCTGGTGACGGTGGTGTGGGCGCAATAGTGCGTGAATCGTCGTACCCTGCCCGAGTTCTCCCCCTCCGAGTTGTCGAGGTGATGATCTCTGCTGAAGTTGTGCGATTTTAGTGGGAAGCATAGTCGAAATTTTGCACTAAATCATTCCATGTAGTAATGGAATCTGGTGGCTGACTGGTTAGCTAGTGTTTGGCTCTATCCCCGAGTGAAAGTGGGAACAATCGTAACCTTAGAGCTTCTTCGAGGAAGTTAGTCAAATGCATGTTCGAGATTTACTCATGGGCCGAAATCCATGGAATAAGATTTGAGAAACATACATCTTGTAGTAGAAGCTTGATTAGAAATTGTTTGCTTGAATAGGTGGCTAGTCATTAGGCGTCCGAGACAAGTTGGTGGTAATACGAACTCATCTAATAGCATGAAAGGATCATCTGAATTTTGTATAAATGGCACCGGGTGCTTGATTCCTTAGATTCCCATTTAAACCTCACGTAGTTCCGGTCACGTTTGATACGAGATCTTGTTCTTGGTGTTTCCATGGTATTAGTTTCTAATCTGATGCAGTTCTCTGTTCTCGTATGATCGTGCGAAGTCTTTGGCTCGGGATCAAGCGGTGTTAGTTATTTTGATCTCGATGTAAGCGTGCCTTCTTGAAACCTATCTTTATGATAACACGAGCAATGAGCAAATTACCGACGCTTGTGTAAAAATAAGCAAGTAAGAAAATTTCGAGTAATATCTGTTGCTTAATTCTCACATGTCCAATTTAAACTTTGTCCTGACAATGGCATAAAAGCTGTGATAAAGCGGTGTGTAAAAAATATGCGCCTATGTGCGCAGTGCAGCGTCATGAAAGTAATATAGTGTACTCGTGAGTACGGATATCGATCCACGAGGGGACGGTGTATTGACTCTGAGTTCGGCACCAGATAATATCGAAAAGATGATTTTAGGAAAGAAGGTGAATGTATGAAAAGTCGGCGAGGTTTAGATTCTAATGAATTATTGGTATTGAAGGCTAGGGTTATATCTCCCTGTCATTTTAATGGATTATTTCTTAAAAATATTATTATTGATGTATTTACAATTTGTCGATGGCGGTGATCTTACTTTGAGATATCACTCTCTCGAGGTATATCCTTTATCGTGAATAGATTTAGTATATCTCTATCTCAATTCGGTGTTAGAGATGCTTCAAGCGTTCTAACCCCAAGTACCCTGCCGGGATCGGAATATCTTTATTTGCAGATTCAGCGAGAGTGCTCTCCAAGTCCACACAGAAAACCTCATCTCTCGAATCTCGGATCTCTAGTGTGATTATACTTAATGTTGGCCAGACATTTATCATATAATTGAACTCTGAAATAGAGCGAGATGTAACAAAATTGATAAACAACTAAATAATATAAAGATCAAACTTTAATCCATCGACATATGGGGTTCCAATATAACCACAGAAATAAATCTAGAACTTATCTTTTAGTGAAAAGATCAAAATGTTCCAATGTTAAAAACATGATTCTAATATCCAAAAATAAGAAACAGTACAAATCCCGGGCACTTCCTCGAGTGTGTGTCCTTCTGTCACGGAATTAGTTGCCTTTTAGTACGCCTCACGATCTCCTCGTTATGAGCCTATTTTTGCTTTTAATGATGACGAGATCTGCGTCTTCGATGTCGTGGCGTTGCGAGGCAGTGACAACCACTTTCTTGCTAGTCCCCCATTGGCTTCAAATGCTTCAAGAAATTTTGCTCTTTTTGCTCGATTATTTTGTAACGAAAACAGACACCAAATCGAGCTTTGGCCACATATGAAATTACTATAGAATAAATGTAAAAATGAAAGACCGACGTGAGTATAATATGAGTGTTTTGGGCACTCATCAATGACCCATATACAAACCAAACATGATGATTAGTTAGGGTTTGTTCTAAACCCTAACTCAATTACTCTCAATTAACCATGAATCCATCCTCAAAGGAAGGATTCCATAACTATCTTGTGCCATATGGGGTTCTACCCACCTTACTTTCCATAATTTTGGGTTAGATGAAACCTGGCAAAACCCCAAGTTTGGGGACAAGCTACTAACCAGCCAAACATGGAAATTCTACATACATAATCTCATTGAATGTAATCTAGGTTAGTTCCATACAAAAATCAAGTTCCATACCTTGTTGGCCTTGATCTTGGCTCCCTCCGTCTTCTTCCTCTTCTTCTCTCCTTT
Organism: Tetrastigma voinierianum; assembly: GCA_016808115.1. Lineage (NCBI taxonomy): Eukaryota > Viridiplantae > Streptophyta > Magnoliopsida > Vitales > Vitaceae > Tetrastigma > Tetrastigma voinierianum. Next base: position 84,462 of record JAEQBH010004303.1, on the reverse strand, counting down.
CCCTTCTCTCTCTACAGGTTCTCCCTTTCTAAAACATGAGACCAATTTGATTCTTAAAATCCCATGTTTGCTAAGGCCTTGTTTTGGCCTCAAAAACCCATTTTGGGTTAACATTCTTTGTTGCTTTTTAAACCCATAACTCCTTCTATTTATAATTAAATTTTCCTTTATTTCATTTTGGCCTCAAATCTTCTTAATCCATGTCTTGGCCCTGGACAAATTACAGATTTTATCCTTAAGTTTTGTAACTTTAGTCTCTTGTTTAGGTGTTTAGCATTTAACTCACGAAACAATCAAATTATGCCCCACAAAATACCACAAGCATGTCGAAAAGGACTAGGTTATATTTCGAGGTGTTCACAATTTGCTTTGGGCTCTTGGGCGCGAGGCCTTCCTAAGGCACATTAAGCTCTATGGCCCGAGGCTAACTTGGGCTCTTAGACACTGGCTTCTTAGTATTAAGCTGCAAAGTAGTGTTGAGCTCTTGAGCTCACAGCGAGGCCATCCACAGTGTTTAGCTCACATAAGCGAGGCCCCCGTTGGGCTCGTGGGGCGGGAACCACCTACAGTGATGCTTCTATGACTGAGTTCTTTGGGTTCGAGTGGCGGCGAGGCCTTCTGGCTGATTAAAGCTCTAAGCCCAGTATAGGCTCATGGACTGAGCTTTCTGAGTTGTTAAGCTACCTTGGCCCGGAGTATTTGTGTGCCAGTGGATTTGACTTCCACTTCTCGGAAAGATCTGGCGTCTTTCATGCAGTTCATGGAGAATTGAGGCTCATTGGCGAGCACTGGGGTAGCCTGTTCACTCCTTATAAGAGGCCTTCTCTCAATTATGGAATTTAACTTGGGACCTTCTTCCTTTTGAGGCGTCTTCTGGAATCTGTAGCGTGATGTGAGGCTTGATGGAGTGTAGGGATCCAGGGATTCGAGATTAGTGAGTCTTGTTTATTTGTCCTCTGCTGTAGGAATTATGTTTTCTAGTTTCCCCTTTGTGGGAGTTATGTTATTCTAGCCCCAGTCAGTTCAGTGGGTTGTCTTGAGGAATGCATTAGGAGAAGAGCGGTGTACTTAAGAAGAACTTTTTAGTACCCACTTTTTCTGTTTCTCACTCTTCTTCCTCTTTCTTTTCTCTTTCTCCTTCTCCTCTCTCTTCCTCTCATCTTCTCCTTTTCCTTATCTTTAGCACTCTCTCTTCCTCTCTCCCTTCTCATTTTCCTTCTCTTCCCATCTCTTTTCCTTTGCATTCACTTACGCTCTCTTCCTCATTGTTCCTCTTTCTTTCTCTCTTGATTTTTGAGGCTTGCATCTTGTTTATTTTTTTGAGATGTAGGAATGACGCTGGCGTTGTAATCAATTGTACCTTTATTTTAATAAAACGATATATTTTTAACGTGCATTTATTGTACTCAGCGTGTGTAACTTTCTCTTTACGTTCCACTGTATCGAAATTGTTTTCTTTAAAGATGTTTGGCTTTTTGATTTATGAGGATACTAAACAAAATAATCCATAAACAAACGAGGCCCGTCATCTGGCTGATGATACTTTGTTAAAATTACAATCAGAATTCTCTTAGTACGCTTTAGGTGCTTAGCATTCGGCTTATGAGCAAAATTTTTCCTTCTTAGTTTGGAGTTCGTAATTACCGAATCGGCGACCGCGAGTCTGATATGGGGGCCTTCCGAGTTGGACCTCTTTCCATGTCTTTGAATTTTCCTCGATGGCGGAGCTTTTAAGACTAAATTAAGCGGGCTTGTAACTCTTAGGTTTGACTTTTTGAAGTGCGTAGTATCTTCTGCGTGTTTCTCGAAGTGGGTCTTCAGATGCGCTTTTGGGACACCGCTCACGCTTTTTCATCTGGGGTCTGGGTTTGGCGGAGAGCCTCTACGTTATGTTCCCACGCTCGCTTGATTGATCATAGGAGTTTTAATCAGATCTCGGCGGGGGCTAAGCCTCGGTCTAAAGCTAAGGCGAATGGGGTTTCTGATTGACGACTTTAGCGTGGTCACAGCCAGCCCTAACACCTCGGGAGGTATTTGCCCATTGCCTTTAGATCCTCTAATTTGAGACTGTCTTGCTTTAAGGGTTTTGATGGTGACCTCGCTTGCCCGTTAGTTGGATGCTTGGGATGAGTAGTAGTTCACGATCCCTGACTCGGCACAAAATCAGCGAACTTAAGATTGTCGAATTGCTTTCCCATTGTCGATGCAGGCTCTTGGGATGCAGGTACATGTGGATCCTTAGAAGTTCACGTGTATCTTGTTATGTGATAGTAGCCAAAGGTTCGGCTTCGGTCCATTTGGTGAAATAATCCACTGCCACGATGATGAACTTGCGACCCTTCCAATGAAATGGAGGTCTGGCTATGTCCAGCCCCAACTGGCTGGAAGGCGAGGCTTGTGGCCAGAAACGTCGTGCTTTCCGGATGGGAGGTGAGAGACTTTGGCATGCTCCTGGAAAATTTTGCATTTCCTGACTAGTTTTGTCTCGTCTACGTGTGTGGGCCAATAGTATCCACATACCAAAACTTGCTAATGCCAGAACCATTGATTGCGACATACGCCTCCATGTTGCACCTCCGCGTGCGTGTGGTCGGCGTCTTTCCTGACATTACACTTGAGGATAGGTGTGAAAACCTGCGCTTGTAAGAGCTTCTCAGTGAATGGTAAACCTAGTACATTACGACCTGGAGTCATAGCTTAGAAGCCTCTTCGAATTAGTTGGTAGCAATCCTTCTATTAAGTAGTCCCAAATGGGTCTATCCATTTCGGCTCGACATGTGAGAGACCTCTCCGTGTCATTGGGATCTGTGGAGGCTGCAGTGTTCGACGGTGTTAGTTTCTTTGCGAGATCTTCTTAGGAGATTTGTTGGCTTTATTGGGGTATCTGCAGGGAATTCTGCGCTCTACGGGTGTGTGTGACTGGACTAACCTGGAGCTTTTTTGTTAAATCTTTGTACTTTTGAGGGTGTGGGATCATTTTCACTTTGTGGCCTGTGGGTGTCTTATTTAACTATTCTGGCCCGGGGTGTCTGCACCTCTCAAGTTGGTCAACTTCCATTGAATGGAGCGGGTTGGTCTCGTATGTGCGACCTCATGCTCGGCCGTTGTTGATGGAGGCTTGGAATCCAAATATGAGCGCATACTCGATGTCTATTCCTTCTGGGGAGCTCAGGATTAGCCCGGCCCCGCTCCCTTGAGCATTGACGGCCCCATCTACAGATAGCTTCTAGATGGGGAGGTTTGGCGTCGTTTGAGTACTCTCTGCGAGGTTACAGTGAGTGGTGAATTCCATGGCAATCTGCTAAGACACCTCACACATTGGGTTTTTTGGTTTATGTATGTGATGTCGACTCGCTCAATTCTATGGCCTACTTCATCAACCTTCTCGGTCTCGGCTTGTGACAGCGCCCCGTCGGGTATTGTTGGGACTTCAGTGGTATGAGCTTGAAAATATGGTGAAACTTTTAATTTTTCTTGTTTTCTGCCTTGATTAGTTTCTCCCATCCTTGAGTTCCTCTCACATTGCTTCTCTCGAGCTGTGCAATAGTAGACGGATCTTTGTGCCAGTCTGTCTCGACAAGGGCGACGGTTGTCAGAAGGCGCCGGGTCTGCAGTAAGAGTTCTCCTCGGAAGGGCTTACCAAAATGGGGGGCCTTCGGGTAGTCTTGAGAACGGCTTTGCCGCAATGCGCATCCCATCAGCTTTTTTTTTTTAGAACTTAGAAGAGGCGCGTTGTATCGTTGGCCTTGGATGTCTGAATGTCGACAGCGACTATTCTTCTGGTCGGGCGTTGAACCTCTTTATGTTTGGCGGTGGCGGCATGTCGAGCTGAACCTTTATCTTTGTTAAATTTGCACTCAGTTCTCGGTTGTTGATTAGCAAACCTGGGAATTTTGGGGTGGTCTTCAGGCGCATTTTGGTGGATTCGACTTCTGTTGTGCTCTCTCGGGATGCGAATGCTTTGAACAGTGGATGAGCTATGGAGTTCTTGGGTGGTTGATTTCTGACATGTCATCTATATACACCTCCATGGATGCTATTTGCTTACTGAACATCTGTTCACCAACCTTTGATATGTAGCTCCTGCGTTCTTTAACCCAAAGGGCATCACTCGATAGCAATAGGTCCCTTGCCCCGTGACGAATGAGGTATTTTCTTCATTGTCGGGATCCATCTTGTCCCCGGTTGTGGCCACGGGAGCGTCCATGGCGAGTTCATGGCGGTGGCATCTACTATGGTCGTCAGTGGCATGAGGGAAACGCTATCTTTTGAGCATCTTTCGGTTGACGTCGGTGAAATCGTCGCGCGAGTTGCCGCTTTAGTTGGCTTTTTTTGGGCAGTGATACGGCGTTGGCGACCGATGAGGAGTGCTCCACCTCTTTGATTACCCCTGCCTGGAGGAGCTTGCCGACCTCCTCGTTGATTGCTTTTTGTCTTTCCGGAGCGAAGCTCCTTATTTTGTTTGATGGTTTTTTGAAAGATGGATTATTTGATACGTAGTATGGCGGGATCAATTCCTCCCATATCCTTTGCTTCAGTGAAGACATCCTTGTTGTTCGAAATGGGTAAGGAGACTAGACTGAGGTCTTTCAGAAGCTCGGAACCGAGCAGCGAGGTGTTCGTGGTTATCATCCAACCCGCACGTCACTCTTCTGAGGGCTCAGGTCGGGTGTTTACCTCGTCGCGCATGTCGAGCTAGTCCAAGTATATGTTGTCATCGTTTTGTTTCACGACGCAGTAACACTCCCCGGCCACGCGGCCGGTGTCCTCGAACCATTCCATCCGTCAGGGTAGGAAACTGATCATCATGTTTTAGGATGACCTTTTACGTGCTGGTGAGGGCTCGCTTAGCAACATGTTATGCTGGCATGGCACTGACATGAGAAACCTCACCGCCTATCGGGCCGTCTCGGTACGGGGTCTCCTCAAGTGAGCACCCAATCAGACAGCCCAAAGGTAGCACTTCTCTCCGTGGTAATCCTCGCAGAAAAGCAGCCGATTGGCTCTAGCCTTCCGATGCCCATCTTATCAAAGGTCGACGCTAAGATGATGTCACCGAACTCCATTGTCGATCAGACTCGATGGATCGCTTTTTTAGCCACAACCACTCTTATCACCAAAGGATCGCCATGGGGTGTTGGCATCCCTCCGTGTCCGAACTGAGGAATGTTATGGTCAGGTCAAATCGAGGCATTTGACACCACTTGTGCTTCCATCACCTCTCCCGATCTGATGCTGCGCAAATGGGCCTACAGGTCGGACTCCCTCCTTCCTCGCAAATCCTCTCGAGATCATAATATGGATTTCCCCCTTAAGGGGCTGTTGTTCGGTCGCTAGTTTGCCGAGGGGGCAGGCTGAGCCCGATCCCGGCCTTTAGATGCCACGGAGCGTGGAGATATCCGCTACCAATCAACATTCTACTCCTTCCCCGAGCTGTATGCAATCGTCCGTTCGATGACCGTGGTCCCTATGGAACTCACAATACTTGGTGTTATCTCTTTTGGTAAGGTCTGACCTCATCTAGGACGGCCATCTCAGAAACTTTTCGTGTTGTACCTCGCGTAAGACCCGAGCATCACGCGTCAGAGGTAAACCGCCGAGGTGAATATCAGCCGTCGTACTGACCGGAGGTGGACCCAGCTTGATCCGAGCTTCACGCCTTCGGACCGTTCTCTCGTCTTTGGGACCTCCTCTCTCGGGTCTTTGCCTCTTAGGAGCCTCGGCCCCCGTCGCTTGTCGGGCCCCGCTTTTCTTTGCGGGTCAAGAGCCTTCTCGATATGGAGGGCTTCTTCGCCGGCTTACGATTTCTCCTTTAGCGAGTACCTCTTCCATGCTTCGTCTCGAGGATTCTCGAGATGGAAAACATTAAATCTGACCGGCACTCCTACCCGGCGATGAATGCATGGAGAAGGACCCCCGTCTGCATATCTACTAAAGACTCGACATTGAACCTCCGGACATAAAGATCTCGTGGCTGCAACTCGTTTATGGTCGCAGATGATAACTCGGCTTCCCGTATGTTCCGCTCCAATGAAGTGGGAGACGTAACTAATGAGAGCTCTTAAACGAGGAGATCGATACAATGGTGGAAGCCTCGTTAAACTGCCATTGGCCTTTCACTGGGTGATAGCGAAAGCTCTGCACCGTACAGGATCTTGATACCCATGTAGCTCCATCTGATTCTTATAAGTGTTAAGATGATCGACGGGATCTTTGGCACCATCGAACGCTTCTATTTACGGCACCAACCTCGCCGGAAGCGGGGGAAGGAGCACCCTACTGTGAACTGGGCCCGCCTTTGTTGTACCAGGTGTCCAGAGTCGAGCTCGCCCTACCACTTCCTTCATGCAATCGAGCCCCGCTTGAGGCCCTTGAACCTCTCGCCTCCCATGATCGCTCCCTATTCCTTGTCAGCCGTAGCCCATCATTTCGACGTGCTCCCGAGTGTTGCTTCGTCGCTCCCTCTTCCAGGTTAGGTGTAGTCTCATGCCCCCTTGGCCCTACTGGATTCCGTCTCGTTTGCCAAGACTCCTCGGGAGGCCGAGTGTGGTTACCCTTCGTGAGGGGTGATGTTATGGTCTTCCTGAATTTATTGCGCTTCTCGCGGGCGTTGCATCTGCTTGGTGAGTTACTCTAACTCTCCCATCAAGCTGCTATTGGTGAGGTGTGGAGGCCTCCACTGCTCACATGCTGGCTTGCATCGCTTCTAACGTGTCACGGAGGTCGCACCGCCTACGCCGCCCGTCGGGTCCTCAAGATCCTTGAAGGATCGAGTCGCTCCTACTTATGTTCCGAGCTCGATACCTGCCATCGAGATCAACTTTATTTGTAAAGGAACCGTCGCTCCTACGCATCGCGCCAATCGACGATGCTTTTTCAACCTAATTACCGGGAGCGGTTGGAGTTACCGGGCCGAACCGGAACTATGGTCACCGTCCGCTGGCTCGACGCCGACTCCCTTTACAAAAAATAAGAAAGAAGGTGGGTCGGCGGGGGCTTCGCCCACGGTCGCTCCGATGCCTAAGTCAGTTCCTCTATGAGAGAAAAGATAGACTGCTTAGAAGGCGAATGTTCTACGTACCTTTCACCGATGGGGTGGCTTGGTATTTATAGCATGTGTTTTTCCCAATTAGATGGTGGTAAGGATTCTTTCCCATCGGATGGGGTATTTTCTGCCTTTATCACTATCGGATTAATAAGGGATAATGAGGGAGCAGTTATTGAGGATTATCCTACTTCCCTCATTGGTGAGATTCGGTTTGATTTATAGGATAAGCTGTTATTGGGAATTATCCTACTTCCCTTACTAGTGAGATTTAATTTGATTTATAGGACATGGGCTTTTCAGATCGTCCATGCTATCGCCCTCGGGGCTGAACGAATCGGGCTTCCTGCTTGGCCGGGTGCCAAGGGGGCTCTGCCCCACCTGGCCACTCTCTCGGGCTTGGCGTAGTGGCCTCGCGCCTATTTTAAACCCTATCACTAAATATGTTATAAAAAATAATTTTCATTAAAAAACCTTTCTTAAAAATTAACTATTTAAGTGTGAACAACCATGAAATTTACTTTAATTGAGAAACTAATTTTGCTAGCTTTAAACTAGAATCAAAGATAGAAATACACTTAATTCCTATACATGTACTTCAACAAAAGAATATAAAATTTACAATAGATCATATGTTTCAAGAAAGAAAAATTATTACAATGCGTGAAAAGATAAGATAAAGAAAACTTAAGGTTCAACAATGATATGACCATAACCAAAATTAGAAAATACAATTCCACATCACAGTTAAACTTAACAACTTAAAATTGATTTGTTTGACATGAAATCTAAGTCCCTGTAAGCTTGAGATGCATAGAAAAATCAAGAAGCAGTGATTTGTCGATAAGCTCCTTATCGAAGATATGAACAAGGAGGTCTAGCCGAATTATGGATTCTTTGCCAAAAATAACATTTTCCTTAGGAGAAAGATTTCTCCATGTTGTCACCCGTCTCATATCTTTATTCATTATGGATGAGGAATTGGGCATTTGTTTATTGATAAGGGGAATTGGTTTCCATTCCAATGATGAAATCCATCGGAGGATCGAGCCCTTGCAATAAATAGGCTTCGAGGAACATATTCATATGGGATTTCTAGGAGATTAGAAGGAGTTCGAAAGATCATTCTTTCAATCACAGAGAGTTGAAAGGATAGGTATGAAATAAATCGAGGTTACAGGAGAGTGTGAGAAACATAATAACCAGCGAAAAGAGAGTACTAAGAGATAAAATTATGAGAGGATTGTGAGCATATTTTGGGAGTGTGACATTTTTGTACCAGTTTCATCTCGCAGTGAGTTCTCTTCTCGGATTTTCCACAATAGAGTTTTCCTCATTTTGAGGGTTTCTTTGTAAGCCAGAAATTAGCTTTGAATTTTTACGAAGAGCCAGCGGTAAATTACCCTTCTGATATTGGTTGCGAGACCTGGAGGTTCGTCTCGGATGATGAAGAGTGGACCTCACGGTTGGTTGTTGCATTAAATCTAGTTACCAGGCAATTTTGTCGAATTCCAAGATAATTCGAGATTTTCACGATTTTTAGGGCGACAGTGTACAGTGAACCAGCGAGATTTTTGAGAAAATATTGAAAGTTGGGAAATAATTTAAATAAAGTTCATATAAAATAATTTGAACTCAAACCAGGATGAAATAAATTGTTTCGGGGTAAAAAATGACCAAAACAAGTCGTTGACATATGTCGCGACAGCGGGTTAATGTTTTAAAGCGTGGATAACGTTAAAAAAAAAAGGGGGCAGATTTTGGCAGAACACATCCCATTTTTCTACTGGGTTTTATGTGAGAGAGAAAGAGGGGAGGAAGAGAGCTTCCAAACTTTCTTTTGGCGATCCACGAGGTTCCGTTTGTCGGAATTCGTCGAGCCAAGAACTAAAGTTCATCGCCTCGATGAGGGCTACGCGTGTGTACCAAAAAGGAGGGATTTCACAGAAGATCCAATTGAGGAGATTTGAGGGAAATCAAAGTTTTCAGGTTTAGGAGGTGTTCTTGAGACCTCCTACAATTCTACTATGCTCAAAGAGGTAGGGATTCTTTCTACTTTAGTTTTTATTCCACCCATAGGCGATTAGCTCTATTTCCACCCTTCGGGGCTGTTTGGCTTTGTTTTCTGCCATAAGGGGCTGTTTGGCTGATTTTTAGCCTATTTAAAGGGATGTTTGATGCTTTTTATGGCCATTTTATAGCTTATTTGTGGTTGGTGTTGTGGGCTGATATGTGAGTGTGTATGGCATGTTGAAGGATGGTTTAGAAATTGTTTGGTGGGATTTTAGCTTTGTTTAAGTACATTTAGATTATTTTTTGGACATTTTATGGCGCACATAGCCTAGTTGTGACCGGTTTTGTGGTATGATTTGTGAGTGTTTATGGCATGCTCAAAGCATTGTTTTAGGGGCTGTTTGGATGGATTAAAAATTTGGATTGTTAAAGGCTTGTTTGGCTAGGTTTTAATGCGTAGGTTTGGGAATCTGTTGGCTAGCTTTAGGCTATTTTTTAAGGGGCTGTTTTGGGCATTTATATGTCATATTTGTGAGAATTAAGGGTGTTGTGCTTGATTTTGTAATAACGCTGTTGTCGTTATTTGATAAAATGTTGATATATTGTGTTTTAATGTATTAACATTGGAATAAGTGTTTATTTGGAAATTTTTTGCATATGATATAATTGTCCATGATACATGGTGAGATGTATGATTAAATTTGTCCATGTGGCATTCATTGCATATGAGACATGACATGGACATGCAATGGTGCATTACATTGCATATGCACGGGAATATCGCATTTCATGGGTGTGAGTGCATGATTGAAATTAAGCTACCTTATTCGGTGATTATTAGGTGAGCTTCAGTCTTATTGAGCAGTACTTAGTCACACGGTTGCATAACATGGAAAAACTTGTGTCGGGTAATAGCAAGAAGGGCTAGATACTCCCTTGGGTGAAAGGCTCGGTTACTAGTTCATTATACTTCAACGGTGAAAGTCCAAAAAGTGTAAAAGGGGTGCGGGCCCTCTGTTGAGATTTCCCGTCAGCGCGCCAAAGACACATGGTTTGTATATGAAATGGTCATTCGAGTGTGACATCAAAAGTTTTGATTTATAAACATGCGATTTTATTTCAAAGGATCATTGGATGTAATCTATCAGCCGCGGATTTTATCACACATTGGCATTGCATTGTATGGTGGAAGTCGTGTATTTCGGTATGAATTGCATGAGTGGTCTAAGTCTCATTTAATAGCATGGTATGTAGGATTCCAACCTAAATTGCATATTCTACTTAAATTGTTGATGTGAATATGAATTATCAAGTTAGACATTGCATATGTACTTAGGTGGAGAGTGACCTCTGTAGGAATTACTTTACTGGGCGTGGCTCACCTTATACGGGAAAAACATTTCAAGTGCAGGACATGCGTTGGTGGATGGCTCTCATCTGGGGCCCGCGAGGTTGAAGCCAGAGCTTGTGGCTTTATGATTATTTTTGTAAAAGTTTTTGGAGTAAAGTGAATTTTTAGCATGTCTAATGTGTTAAAGAATTGTAATTGAACTCATATGGACGATTTTAATATAGCCTTGCATGTTTTTATATTAATGTGGATAAATGGACCTGATGTGGTAAAATTTTACTCATAAATAGACTCGAAGCGATCATTTTGTTATATTGGAGCCTTAGGATGGGTGTGGCAGTTGTATCATTGTATAAGTTAGGTTTTGGGTAGAGCTCCCGGTACAAAGGAGACTCTGTCCGATTTTTGTTAAATTATGGATCATGGTAAATAGGACACAACGGTGTCGTATTGGAGTTACGATATCATGCGACTTTCAGGGTTGATGGGTTATCAACGGGACCACTAGATTACCCAAGTGTCGTAGCTTATTAGAGCTTAGGTCTACGATTACTTTAGGCTTGATGGGCCTGGGTCTAGACCATTGCATTCATTGTGCATTTCATGTTTTATGCCATAATATGCTACATGAGTATGTGCTATGTGTTATGTGAATTATATACATGGTAAAATATATATATGGAAAAAGAGGAACAAGGATTAGAAAATATGACCTTGAGGGTTGGAAAAAGAATGAATGGGATTCGGGATGTGATGTCTATTAGTGGTTGGCACATAGGTTACTAGTTAGACAGAAGAAATCTCAAGAGTTTAAACTTGGTCCCCATTTTTTTGGATGGAGTATCTAGAAGGCCCATGACCGCTGCATTACCATCTTGGTAAGGCAAATGTGAAGTGATGATGCGCTGAGTCAGAAAGTCAAGTAGGAAGTGTTGGCTGGTGTGGCTTCCCGGGAGTGGTAGGCGATGTTCGAGGCGTGGTCGATTTGGGTTACACACTCTGAGGGGTCGAAGCTCGAGTGCTTTAGAGATTTTTAGTGGCTATGCCTTCTCTTTGAGAAGAGTGGTGGTCCCACAGGACGGGACACGAAGATATTGTCCATCGGGGATGGGTATGGTCGGATACGGTGAAGGGGTTGTGGTTCCCTGAGTTAGCGAGATGCGAGAAGTCTTTAGGTAGTTCCATTGTTCCCATTTTGTTGTGCGTCGGGGTGGCGAATATCTGTGATCTTCGTCGCGAGTATTACTGGAGTGGGATGAAGAAATCCATTGGGGATTTTGTTCGTTGATGTCTCAGTGTTAGTTAGTAAAAATTTAAGCACCAGGCTAAGCGGGATTACTCTGGCTAACTGGAGGTAAGGCGGAGTGGAAGTGGGAGCATGTCATGATGGATTTTGTGACTCCTTTCCACAATTTTCTCCTTAATGACATGTGGGTGTGGGTGATAGTGGGTGACTTACTAAGTGGCACGCTTTTGGCTATACGAGATAACCTTCACTCTTAGAGGTGCGGAGTTGTACATACGGGAGATTGTCCGGTTGCATGGGGTACTAGTATCTATAGTATCGGATCGGGATCCTAGATTTATGACTCATTTTTGGAAGAGTTTTTAGCGGGTCATGGGGACACAGTTGATGATGAGCATTGCCTTTCATCCATGGACGGGCAGTGCATGTGACGCACGAATGTCTGAGTTTGACCAAGTTTGACCAAGTTTGACTTTTTCGAGGACGAATAGTTTTAGGTTAACTAAGACACCATTTAAGTGAAGCGATCGATCACGAGTTCATGACGGGTGGAGCGTCACAATCCGACTACGGATAAAGTTACGGCCCGTTAAACCAGCGGTAGCACTTTATCGATGTCAGTTAATGCAGGTTTTGGCGACCACAGACCTATATAAACATAACGTGATACCAAATAGAAAACCTGGCGAAAACAACGCGTCCCAAAACCTAGAGAAAACTCTTGGCAGGAACACCTTTTTGAAGTAGAGTAGCCGCTAGCAGCCTTGGTAATCGGACGACGAGCACCATCGGCGAGTTCTTGTACGCGCCGGACCACCAGTGCGCCACCACCCGCCCAGGACGATCTTGGGCCTTAAATTTCACGACAATGTGCCGGACAGTGTTGTGGGTGCCACTGATTTGTGATTCAGGCCATTTAGGCCACCTCGAGCCACCCATAGCTCCTTTCACAATTTTTGGACCTTGAACTCATCTCATTGGTCCTTTGGATTCCTCTAGTTTAGAAGTTACAACGAAAACAAAATCGTAGGAAGGTTAGATCAGTTTCAGGCCACCACAGTATTGTTGGACCAGTAATGAGTACCCGATGAGTTCCTGAATCTCTTGGGCTTTCATGATATGGTTTGTAAATTTTGGACATCGTTTGGTTAGGTTTCCATTTTTAGGTTGTTTCGGGAGTAATTGCACAGAAGTCGGGTAAATGGAAATAGATTGGTCAAATTTGGAAAAATTGAATTTGTATTAGTGAGTTGGATGTTTTTAGGGTATTGGGCCGGTTGATTTCGAAGTGGCTCAGGGTGAAAAACCCGGAATTTTAGGTATCGGGCACATAGGGCGCAACGTATGGTGGACTGTCGGAGTCCAATTTGGATGGTTTTCTTAGTTCTATGAGTTATTCTAAGGCCTTGGGGCATCTAGGTTGGTTCGAGTTATTAAGAGCACAGCGGAGTTTTATCTATATTACAGACCTTTCACGGCCCAGGAAGTAGGGAGGCGATCTTTGAGGCAAGGGTGAAGCGTATAGTCTGTGAGTGGTTTATATGCTTTTAAATGATTTGGGATATTATGTTGATATATCTATTGTGATAAAATACTTTACATAAATACTGTTTTCATCAGATGTTGGTTGCATTCAAACATGATTTTCGGTTTCATATAAAACAAGTTATTATTTCATGTGAATTTTGTCAACATTTTAATTATTTGAAAGTTTTACTGTGTTCGTGGATGAGTTGGTGGTGTTTGGATATTTGGAGTACATGGATTGAGGTTGTAAACTATCTTGAAAACTATTGTTAAAGGTGATCTTGAGATTTTGTGGGTGACTGTCACGGTATTGTTGGAAAGGTACACATGTGAAGGAGCAGTTATATTGGTTACCACGTGATGGCAGGGTTTGCAGAGTTTATTAGAGGACACGTGATGGACAGGTTAAGCTCCCCGAGGTTTGTTAGTGCCCACGTGATGGCGGGTTTGCGGTTTTGTTGGTGCCACGTGATGACCAGGATTTACTGGAGGTTTGTTAGTGCGTGATGGCCAGGTTTGCGGAGGTTTATTAGGTGCCATGTGATGGTAGGGCTGCCCGGAGGTTTGTTGTGCCGCGTGATGGCCGGGTCTACTGGTTTGTTAGTTGCCGTGATGGCGGGTCTGCTTGGAGGTTTGTTAGTTGCTTGCGTGATGGCGGATTTTACGAGTTGTTAGTTGCCACGTGATGGTAGATTGCCGCGGGTTCATTAGTTGTCGGTGTGCGTGAAATTAAACATCGGCGATTTATGATGGTTATGGTATGGATGTTGTTGATTTTCTAAATATGGTATAACATATTTTAAATACTTATGATTATGGTGCACTTCATGGTTACTTGCTTCATGGTGACTATACCATGCTTATTGTTTGGCTTTATGTTGTGCCGATTGATTATGTTTTCTTAACACATTGGGGCAATTTAATTGTTGAGCATGAATTTGCATATGTTGGACTTGGGGTAAGTTGGGTTTTGTGAAATGTTTCTGCAGGAGCTCTGAGTGAAACGGAAGGTTTGAGGAGGAGCATTGAAATAAAAATGTTATTTTCCTTATAAACTATACACCACTCACGAGATTTATTATCTCACATTATTATTTAATCTGTTCCCTAGGTCGAGACAGTTCGTGGAGCCTATTCGCGCAGTTGGCGTGCTCTCTCTCGCCCACGGTATCTCGTACTCTTATCGCGTTATACGTGCTTGCGGGTTTGTTGTATTGGATTTATTCATTTCTACTTGTACCCCCCTAAATCCTGATACTCTTAGGCAGCTCGATGTCGTATGGAGACTTTCGAGACCTCATTATAATTGTTCTTGGTTTTATACATATTTATGTATAATTGGGTATTAAATTAATACATGGTGTTACTCCGCTTCCTTAAGGTGGGTGATGAGCTTCATCTCTTTTGGTCGAATTTTTACCGCTTTGATTTTTAGTTAAATTGAATATTTAACATAAATTATGAAGAAACTCACGATTTGTCATTAGCGGGAAGGAGCGAGAAATATGAAAATACAGCAATAAGTGGATAAAAATGCGTTCGAATAGCGAAGCGAAATGGAAACAAGCGGCGAGTCATTGATGCGATAGTGGGGTCCTACGATCCGGTTCTGGTGGCATGACATCGGGAAGATTAAAAGGAAGTTGATGCAGTCGTGACAACCTTGTCTGGCCAATTTAAGAAGGAAGCGAGAAATTAAAGAGTGATGCCGCGGCCGGGAAGTGCAGTCGCGACATCATAAATCTTCAATGCAACCGGCGGCGTCAGTGATGTCGCGACAACGATCGCGACACGAGCAACTGGTTGTCCGCAGCGAGAAACTTAATGCGGTGACATCGAGGAGATCGGTAGGAAGCGAAACCATGAGGTTGATATCCGCGACATCGGGGACAAAGCGTGAAGATTCGCGCGGAATTAGAAAGGATGTGGCGGCCAGGCCATGATGTCATGACATCTGGCGATCAGCGAAACGCGAGGCATAGATTGGTGTCGTGACAACATGAGCGACCCGATTCATAAGATCACGAGACTTTAAGCCCATGTCGCGACGATGAGATTCGATCGCGACAAAGAAACTGAACCTGGCCCAGAGGCATTAACTTGGGCTGTGTACTCTGAAATCCACGACATGTCATATTAGGTTTAGAAATTTATTGAAACCATAAATAGAAGAAATTTACCGGATCGAAAACGCCAAATTATGGTAGCATCAGAGGAGAATCGGCCAACAAAACCATTTTATTTTCTTTTCTTCTCTTTTCTTTTCTTTTTATTTTTTCTTTTAAATCATTAAGATAGATTGTTCTCATTATTTTTTCCCCTTTTCGTTTGTTTTGTTTTGGATCCCGAGATGTTATCGTTGTTTGAAGGTGAGATGATGAAATCAATTTCTTTTCAAATTACTACACGGGCATTATGGAATTTGAATGAGTGCGAAGTCGATTGTTCGATTTCAATTACGATCGTTCACGTGATCGGTGGAATCTTTGTAGTGTGTGATCACGATGTCGGAACTGACTTCCATTAAGAGAGCGTTTTAGTTAAATTAATCTTTCACATGGTATTTTCCGATTATCTTGTTCATTTGGTTTATGGAATTTGCCAGTTATGGGTTTCATTGATTTTGGATCGAATCTTTGGTTTCCTATGCGGGTTAAGTGCGTCATTACCACTGATTTTCAAAGGAAGTCCTACGGTGACATAGGCAATACCAGGGTAACGTCCCAGTTCTTTGAAGGTATATTAACTGCTATTAGGGATCGCTACGCTTTCATGTTGCTTAGATAAATCCTCTTCTCGGCGAAGTCGAAGCAGGGTGAGCGACTTATCTATTTAATCAGCGATTTCACCTCGGTCGGATAGTGGGGCCCGATCAGTGTTGGCGAGGATCTAATCGAGGAAGGTTGATCTATTTAATTTCGGAAGAGTAATTTGGAAGTTGTATATCCTTGTGGAATGGCAGGAGCTAAGGTGTACGATCCATAAAATGGGTATGAAGTATTCTTGAAAAAAATGCCCACGGATTAGGGAGTTCTTTGTTAAGTAGTTATCTAAATCCCACATGAGTCGAGAATCGGGAAAAATGAGATAACGAAATGTGGAGTGGAAATCCATTTGCCTTGCATTTGCCTCGGACGATTTTGGGCGAGATAATCGAAATTCAATCAATACTCCTACGAGGAATTGATCGTTCACTACAATTTATTCTCTTTGCCATGTCTCTTTTATGATAATTATTACGATATTCATTTCTTGTTATAGAATTTGGATTTTCTTTCATTCATTTTATTTTAGGTGTTACTAATTTTCATTTTTCTTGCGATTAGTTTAATTCCGGCTTTTAAAGGTATTTGAACAGCGTTATCAGTGATGGTGAATGTTATGAATCTCAGTAGTCAGGGTAGTTGATGAAAAGTGCAGGAGATCTACGTGGGATCGATATGCGGACTTAAATCCATTTTATTACTTGTCGACACATTGCACTTGCGGTGTATCTTCTTAGAAACAAAATTGGAATGATAGATTATAGGAGATCATTGGGTCTCGACAAGTTTTATGGCGAAGTTGCGGGGGGGATTAGACAATAGTCCTTTGGTAATAACAACATATAAATTTGTAAAAATTGGTTCGGTGAGAGTCAACAAGTTTTTATCGCGTAGATGCTAGGGGATCGAAGAATTTTGTAATCAGACCCGAGACGAAAGAAGGAAATACTAATTTGGGACATTTTTAAGAAAGAAAAGAGCAATAGAAGTTTGGCTTGATTAGTTCGATTTGGCCGCAACTAAAAGCGAACACATTGAATATTGTTTGATGATTTGACTAATCATTAATGGGAGTGTGTTTGCTTTAGAAAAACTTTGTGCATAGGAAAGCAGAACAGATCTGATTCAGTGACATAGAAATAGAGCGCTCGAAGCTTGAGAAAGACCGAGAAGGTAGTAAAGCTCAATGTGGAAGAAAGAGCGGGATCGGGTTGGAAATACATGTAGAGGAAGCTAGAGGCCTCCGGTCACTAATACGATGGAGGATTCTGGGACCCAGTTATCTGGGAAAAATACTCGCGATCGGAACTGACTGTAGTTGATCTTAATAATTTTGAATTGAAACCAGATTACAATGGTCGGCTGACATCGGTTCTTGGTAAATCCCACGAAGATCCAAGCGAGCACAGGAAGATTCTCGGGATGTTAATCTTGTTAAAAATTTGGATGGGTGAGACCCGGAAGTTATAAAGCGCATCTATTCCCATTCTCCCACAAGAATCTGTGACTACATGGTATGAATCATTACCATATGGTTACGTGCTTGGGAAGAATTGGTTGTAAGAGCCTTCACTGAATGATTCTTTCCCTGACCCCTAACCACAGGAGAGAAGGAGAGAGATCATCGTGTTCGACAAGGGAAGATGAAAGCACAGTGTATGTAACTGGGAAGATTCAAGCGGTTCTTTGAGAAGATGTCCCGTGCATGGAATCGAAGACTCGGATGGACATTTAACATATCATCTTTATGAATGATATATCAAAGGGGATCGTTGATGCCTCATGCGCGAGACATTCAAAGCGAAAAGTCTTTGAAGGCGGCGATTGAAGATCTGGTAAATGTAACATGAAAACTCCTTCTCGGCTTTCAAGAGAGACGGAGGAAAGGGATTATGGGCTGAGACGAATGGCGGCCATGGAGGCGAGTTGGATGCCATTATGCACGGAGTTTAGACAGCGAAAGAAAGACACACACCGCTCATGAAATAGGAGCAATTGAAAGGGATGCAATGAAGGGAGTCTTTGAAAGAGTAAGCGAAGGACTTTATGATCTTTGAGAAGGAGTTGGTGTTTGGGTGAGCCAAAGCTTACCATTTGAACCCAATCCCAACCTTCCCGGCACATTATCACATTTTCGGGAACCATGAGAACTTCGTATGGTGGGGGAGCTTCTCGAGGCAGCGAGGACGGGAGAACCCTCGTGGTGTCGGCAACCACGAGTTCAACCTTGCGCGTACGAATGAGCACAGGGATGGTGCCGAAATTAGGAAGGAGGGCCAATCTTTTGAGAGCAGTGCTACAGTTTATGGGGATAATAAAAAAGGCATTGAACCTCACTTGAGCGAGTTTGGAGGTAGACGGTTGCTGCAATTCTCATTTTTCAAAACACTACGATGCATCCCTAAAGAACACCAGAACCTGTGAGCCATTGTGCAACCTGTAGCTTGAGGAAAGATACCTTCCCCAGTGACCTGAGGAAGAACCCCGAAAGGCGCATGGGTGCGTGAGGAGTGGGAAGGAATTAGAGAAGAAAGAAAAAAGGTGACAACGTGAATTACTTGAACCCGAGAAAGGAAGGAACCTTGGAGAGATGACAAGAAGGGTAGAAAGAAGAACATCCGAAAACTAAGGCTGCGTACCATTTCCACAAAGACTGCAGAAATCAAAGATGGAGGAGCAGTTTACAAGATTCTTGAAGACTTTCCAGAAGCTGGAGATCAGTATGCCTTTCAACGTGGTATTTCGAGATGCCACTTTATGCAAAATTTACGAAGGACTCTTGAGTAGAAAAGAAAAATAGTAGAAGAAGAATAGTGATCTTGCCACTTGCGGTCACGATGTCGAGGCTACCCGATAAAGATGAAGGACCGGGAAGTTTTCACAAATTCCTTGCATAGTTGGAGGGGTGAAATTCATGAGCTACATGTGACTCGGGAGCTAGTATCAATCGATGCCTCTTCTGTTGCTAGAAATTAAGTTTGGGAGCTTATTCCCATGGCTTGTTACTCTTCAAATGGCGACAGATCGATGGTGAGCTTTGAAGAGGGTCGTGAAGATGTGTTGGTCGCTGTTGGGAAGTTTGTATTCGGTAGACTTCATCGTGCGGATATGGAAGAAGATTCACAAGTACCCACCCACTATTAGGAAGACCATTCCTAGCTCTTTGGGCGACCTTGATTGACATGCAAAAAAGGGTTCTCATCTTAAGGGTTGGAGAAGAAGGCTGTTTGTGTTTAACGTGATTAAAAAGTATGAAAAATATAGACGGGGAAGGAAGGTTACAATGTAGGCGATTTGTCTCACATTTCCAACTCGATGTTAACAATGATTGCAACGCTCAGTTTTATCGTGAAAGCAGAGATGAATTCCCGATTATCTAGAAGATGTCTGATAAGATTTCCATCTGGCAGTTCTCATCTTTGTAGAAAGCATGTTGAGCTTGAGCTCAGAAAGATAATGGGAAGATAGTGAAAAGAATTCATGAGAACCCGATCTGAAGGGTTAGTTTTAAAAGAGTTGCCATGTCACCTAAAGTATGCCTACTTAGAATTACCAAAGAAAAAACCAGTGATCATTTCAGCAAAATTAAGTGAGAATGAGGAACAAAGATTGCTGGAAATATTAAGGAAGCATAAGGAATCGCTCGCTTGGTCCATTGAAGAGGAAGAGGGTATCAGTCCATCAATTTGCATGCATAAGATTATATTTGAAGAGACTTCAAAACCATCACATGGGAACACGGAGGAGAATTTGAATCCCGGTGATGGAAAGGAAGTAGTCGGGAAGGAGGTGCTTAAATTGTTAAATCTTGGTTTTTATCTGTTATATCGAGCCAGTCCTTGGGTGAGCCCAGTTCATGTGGTTCGAAGAAAGGGGTTCTGTGATCGAAATGAAAAATGAATTGATTCCAACAAGAACAGTGACAGGATGGAGGGTATGTATTGATTATAGGAAGTTGAATACAGCAACCAGAAAGGATCATTTTCCTTTGCCTTTCATTGACCAGATGTTGGATAGGTTAGCAGGACATCCACACTTTTGTTTTCTGGATGGGTACTCAGGATATAATCAGATTGCTATCGCACCAGAAGATCAAGAGAAGACCACGTTCACATGCCCTTATGGTACTTTTGCCTTCAGAAGGATGCCTTTTGGGTTATGTAATGCACCAGCTACGTCCAGGAGTGCATGATGTCTATATTCTCAGATTTGGTTGAAGAAGTAATGGAATTTCATGGATGATTTTACGATTGTATGGATCGACTTTGATCGGTGTTTAAGCAATCTGGAGGCTTGATGCTTCAAAGATGCAAGACAAGCGACTAGGCGGAATTGGGAAAAATGCCATTTTATGAGTAACGAATTGTTCTTGGGCATAAAATTTACGCTGCGGATTAGAAGTTGACCCGGTCAAAGTATCGTATCAAGACTCTTGCACCTACCACAGTAAAAGGAGTAAGAAGTTTCTTGGGGCATCTTTGGATTTTATAGGAGATTCATGAGACTTTTTCAAAATAGCCGAGACCCTTATGCGGATTCTTTGGAAAGGATCTGAGTTCAATTTTGATGACTCATGCGAGGGGCTTTCGATGAAATCAAGCTGATTAAATCTGAGCACCTATAATGGGCGCACCCAGGAATGGAATCGGGGATTGAGAAATAATGTGTGATGCCGGTGAACACTGCTGTCGGATGTGTTGGGGCGAAGAAAGAGAAAGTATTCAAGGCCATATCTTATGCTAGTAAGATTGATGAGAGCCTGAAGACACTCAACAAGCGAAGGAGATGCTAGCCATAGTATTTAGCAGCTGAAAAATTTAAGCGATACATTTTGGGATCCCATGTGGTAATTCACGGATCATGCGTGATCAAATGCTTGATGTCGAAAAAGGAAGCTAATCCCAGTTGATAAGGTGGAGTGCTATTTGTTGCGGGAGTTTGATTTGGAAATCAAAGATAAAAGGGATGTGACAATGTGATAGCTGATCCCTTGTCAAAGTAGAAAAGAAAGCAGTGATGAAAAGAAAATGCAGTTAACGAGAGAACTTTCCGGATGAGCAATTATTCAAGGTTTCCTTCTGACCTCCATGGTATCTTTGATATTGCAGATTATCGAAGCGTAGATGTGCCTTGATTTAATACCAACGAAGAGCTTCGGAAGCGACGCGAGATAGTATATTTGGGATATTGCTTATTATTGAGAGGAGGCGACATGATAATAAGAAGATGTGTGCCAGAAAGTGAACAAAGCAACATTTTAAATGAATGCCATGCATCACCATATGGGGACATTTTGCGGAAAAGAGCATTTCGGAGATACTTGATCAGGGTTTTATTGGCTTTGCTCTTTTTAGAGATTGTGCAGAGTGGGTGAAAATGTGTGATCGTGCCAAAGGTCCCGGAAATATCAGCAGCAGGAATGAAATGCCCCTAAAAGGTATTATGGTGATACAAATTTTTGATGTTTGGGGAATAGATTTCATGGGACCTTTTCCACCATCATTTGGAAACACATACATACTACTAGCAGTGAATTACGTCTCGAATGGGTGAAGCAGAGTAACTAATCGAATGATGCTAATACGGTTTTGAATTTCTTGCGAAAAGAATATATTGGCTTGAGTTTGGAACCCTAAGGAACCATCATTAGTGATGGGAACCCATTTGCAAAACAAAATATTTGCAAAACTCATGAGCAGGTATGACATCAAACGTGTTATGAGCTTAGCCTGTCGTCCCGAACCAATGGACAAGCGAAATTTCAGTGAGTCAAAGAATGCCCAGAAAGGCGTGAGCGCTCAGCGAAGGATTGGTCTTCAACGATGATGCACTTTGGGAAGACAGGTACATACAAAACCCCATTGGAATGTCCCCCATCTGGGGTTGTTTTTGGCAAACCATGTCATCTACCTCTTGAATTAGAACCTGGCGATGTGGGAATTTATCGAGTTAAACTTTGATTTTAAAGAACATGAGGAAGAGAGAAAGATTGCTCCAGTAATACGGCCCAGGAAGAAGCCCAGAAATGAAACTGTATTAATCTTTAGAATATACGAGCAGAGACAAAGAAATGGCACGATCGGGGAAAATCCCTGAAGAGTTCAAAACGAGGGGAGCAGGTGCTACTTTTCCAATTCTGGAAATTTGAAGTTATTTCCAGGGAAATTAAAATCCAACTGGAGTGGACCATACACAGTGATATCAAGTACTACATTTGGAGCAGTAACATTAAAGTCGGATAATGGTGTGAGGTCGATGGACAAGGTTGAAGCATTATCTCGACGGGAAGAGAAGTGAAGAACTCCGATTGGTTCTTGAGGAAAAAGAAGAAGGAACACAACAAGAAGTCCAGCTAGGGACTCAAAACGGAGCAGCTGATGGGAGGCAACCCATAGGAAATCTGAATTTCTAATTTACTAAATGAATTTTAGTTAGAATTAGTTTTGATTTATTAGCAATTAATATAGGACTTTGTTTTAGTTTGATGTAATCAATTCTGTTAGTATTGCAGGTTGCGTGAATAAAAATGCAAAGAAGGAGGAAGGAGCGACGATGGAATGACTTGACTCACAGGGAGAGGAAAATATATAGGAAAAAGAGCATTCTTTTCCCTATCTGAATTTTATGAAAAGTAAATTGAATATATGAAAGAATTGTTGTGTGAAATTGATTTCTGTGATGCTGAGGATGTTAGAGTAGCTAAAGAATGAAAAGCTCTTTGCACTTTGAGTTTAAAAGATGAAGTCGGGACAAGAGAACTTCCTCCAAAAGGAAGTTGTCGCTACATCATAACACTCAGCTGAAATACTTGGTATCCATGACCCGAGGATGACTTGTCCCGCCCAAGGTTTTGAGAATGTCGCGAAGAAATGTTATGTAGCGACATTGATGCCCATTTAGTGAATTTAAAGTTCGCCCTAATTTTAAATAACAGCATCATGTTTCCCTGTGGCATTAAGGCCGCGACATGTAAAAATTTAATGACATAATCATTAGAGCTCATAAATTTTGATTCGATTGCGATTGGTGAACTTTTTCCAGCTTCCGCTCCGATTTCGAGAACGTCGTTTCCCTACATCCTCGATTCTAAGCCTTTAGCAAACCACAGTTCGAAATCTTGAGAGAAACTTTCCTTCTTACTCAAATACGTGAACCCTCAATTTTGACACACTTAACAAGAAAGAATTGAGGAGGAAAACGTGCGACCGGCGAAGAAAACCCAGCGGGAAGAAGCTGAATGAAGGAATGCTGCTTTGACATGAGAGGACGGCAGTTCTGAGAAGGAAACACGAGAGCGGAGAAAAGTAGCGAAGAGGAAATCGAAGATTTTGTGTGTCGAGAAGAAACTCTTATTGGAGAAACATTACGCGGAAAGGGTTTCGTGGCTAGAAAGAAGATTCGAAAATCTATCGCCCCATGAAATGATTGAAAAAGAGGTTGGGACACGCCTGCGCACATCGGCCGGGATATGCGTGATAGTAAGAGAGTTCTACTTTCGAATCTGGTAGGCAAGGGAAGGACAATCTGATCCTACGTCGGAGGAATATGGGTGCCATATGGAGCCTGGGCCGTTAATCAAGTCCTATGGAAATGGCGGGACCTGAACATGGAGGCGAGAAATTCAAAAGCTTATAGAAAACCCCGGATTTGAAGAGAATTGCGGAAAAACTCAGCGACGGAAGGCGAATGCGAGGCGAAAAGAAGGACCAAAACCACGAGCAGGGAAGCCTCAGCAGGAGGCCCAGGTATGGTTTATTTCTTAGCCTCTGTTTTAGTTCAACCGGTTGTCGAGCACGAGTGAGAAGCAGGGAAAATTTGTGATGTTATACGCCATTAGAAGGGTATAAGATTAACATAGGAATTTATAATAGAAAATTCGATAATGAGGTATCCGCGAAGGCAGAGGATTGATCTCATCGTAACGATTACAATCTTATGAAAATTTGGAGTTAGAGGTGGGACGAGAAGAAGAAGTTCCTCTGACATCGCACTCTGTGGCGAGTGAGTAAAGGACCCGAAACCGGAAGAAAAAGGGACGTGAGTTAAAACGGGAGAAGAAATGCAGGAAGAAGAAAAATGAACCACGAAACTCCCCTCGGATAGTCACTAATTTCATTTGCGAACCTTCTGAGCGGGATGTGAAGTCGGTGGATTTCTCCTTCCCTTTGCTTGATTCTCCCTCTATGCAGACGAGAATATTCGAGGAAACGGGGAGAAAGTTCTAAGGGGACACAAGAGAGAACAAAACAATCATGGAATGCTCCTCGCCATGCAAAAATAAGATGGAAGCCGAGGGAAAAGAGTGGAGGGTTGCAGCAAAGATTCGGGAAGAAGTTTATGAAAAGAATTAAAAAAAGAGATAAAGAATGGGAAGAAGAATTTGCGGAGAAAGAAAGAGTTTGAATCGAGGCTGAGAGAAGAGAAAAGTTTGAATCAGAATTTCGAGAGAAGAGAACTGAAGAGAAACGGAGCGAGAAAAAGAGAAGAACAGTGAAAGGGATATTTAAGCGGCAAGGGAAGATTTGAAAGGAATGGAGGAAAGAAACTGACAAACCTGCGAAACTCAAGCTGATTCACGAGACATTCTATAACAATCAGTTTAGGCGCGATTCTCAGCTCTTAACCATCATGAAAGAGAAAGAAGAAAAACATGCAACAAAATGGGATGATCAGATCAAGGGGTCCCAAATTCTATACAAGTCCTCCTGAAAGTTTGAAGAAGGCTGGATAGCGAGGGACCAAAGAATGAGAGTGACTACGAAGCGAGTAAGATAGTTGAAAACTTGAATCGATAAGCAAATAATCTCTCGAAATTTAAAATAATGACGGAGATGGAAAATCTGATAGATAGCTGCAGGGAAGAGACAAGATCAGCGAATGAAGGTGGCTACTCGATCAAATCTTCATTGAAAACTGGCCCAGGAAGGAAAGCAAAGAAAGGAAGAATGAAATGAAATTTCCCCGTTCCCGACTCATTTAGATACCCTTATTTTGGATCCCGAATATCTACTCAATGAACAAAAGAGAAAAAAGAAATAGATCCATTCCTTAAGTTGCCAAACAATCATGCTCCCACTTTTTCTCAACTCTATCTTGTGTTCTAAATCGTTGCAAAAGAAAATCAGAAATAAAATAAGAAATTTAAATTGAATTGCTTGGTACTACTTTGCATTTGATTGTTTTATGTTATGTTACTTTGTTGTTGAATGATTAGGAAATCAAAATAGGAAATAGTTCCAGAATAAATTCTGCCGAAAGTTCATTAGCCTAATTGAATGATGCAGTTAGAATAGGAATAAGCTGAAATGAGAAAAAAATTGCAGAATAAGGACAAAATGTATCTAGTTTAATTGCAGAATAAGTACTTATATTTAACTGATAGGTCCAGTTTAGAGGAAGGAAATACAACAGATGGAGCAAACATATTTTGAGTTTGTGGTATGAACGGTAAGTCGAGGAACTGGTGAATATCAATTAGCAATTACTCATAAATAAAGATGGAGTCGAATACTCTTTATAGTTAGTCACATTGTTTAGTCAGTTCTGAGAATTTGTTAGATTATTGATTGGCGAAATCTAGGTGATACGGTGACGAGAAGTAGTCTTGACCACGTTCTTAGACCAGTTTAGGCATTACAGCCATCCTTATTGTATGCTGATGCATACACCTTAGTTCCGTAGATTGAGCTAAAGCTAGTGATTTTCAAAAGTAAACCAATGAAAACGACACATCTGAAAATTCAATCCTTCCGAGTAAAGAACCAATGATTACCGGGAATTCAGAAAGGAAATGAAGATTGGGGATCATATGTTTAAGGGAACTCCAAAGGGAATCTGAAGAAAAGAAAGAGCGAGGAAATGCAGAAAGAAGGCTTACAGGGATAAGTTTTTATCTTGCTCTCTTGAACAATTAAGTTCGAGGGGTGTTTCAACACAGTACCCTAATGCCATACGGTATGAGAGCTGCCTTGAGAAGTTAGCTAGGGTGTTAGAAGCACAAGAGATTTAAAACCTCTTTATCACTAAATGGTAGCAAAAATAAGAGGAATTCTCCGGTGAAATTACAAGTGTGAAATAGGGAGGCATACCGGTTAAGATTGAAGAAATCAGTTGTCCCCGAACATGAAGAAGTTTAGGGAATTTATTAGAGAAGCTATAAGAAGGAAAGGAGTAGAAAAGAAGAAAATGTTCGGGAGTAATCCTAACCCAGAAATTCTTTCATCTACCATTGCTGAAACCTAACAATATAAGCCCAAAAAGACACGATTGATCTTGAGAATTTGAAATCACCTACATTAGTAAGGAGATCAATATGAAAAACAAGCTTATGGAATGCAGGAAGAATGAAACAATCTAAAGCGTGAAGAACTTTAGGGAGTTAAATGGCTTCGACATAAATTGAGAAAGAAATGTGATTCATTATTCAACGAGGATCACTTGAGTATATTGTTTGTAAAGCGATCTCAACATGATAGTTTGCATAACATAAAGAGTAGAGACTGACCTTGAAGCTGGACTTGAAGTTAAATGTATGAAAAGTGCATACCTTGGTGCATTTTAAATTGAATAATACTTCTAAAACAAAAGCAGAAAAATGTCCTTCTTGTTTGAGAGACAAACAATTCTTTCTTTTCTTTGCTTGAGAATGACAAAATTTTAAGTTGAGAGTTTGATGAGCTTAAAAGTCATCTCTTTTTAGTCATTTTATGTTTGATTTTTAGCCCAAATTGAATATTTAACACTCTGAGTATGAAGAAACTCACCAATTTGTCATTAGCGGGAAGGAAGCGAAAGATGAAAAATCTGACCGATAAGTGGATAAAAATGCGGTCGAATAATGATGAAATGGAAACTGGCCCGGCGAGTCATTGATGTAGTGGTGGTCTGCAGTCCGGTTAAATTCGCGACCGAGGAAGATTAAAGGAAGTTGATGCGAATTAAGTGACGGGAATGCGTACAAGCGGTGAAGAAGGAAGCGAAATTAAAGTGATGTCGCGGCGGGATGCGAGTCGCGACATCATAAATAACCAATGCGGCGTCAAGTGATGTCGTGACAGAAGGCGTGTCGCGACACGAGAACAAATGGTTGTCCGCGGCGAGAAACTTAATGCGGAGTCGTGACATCAGGGAGATCGGTAGAGGCCGAAGCCATGGGGTTGATGTCACGACATCGGGGAGACCGAACTATTGAAGATTGCGCGAATTAGAAAGGATGTGTGACGAGGCCATGATGTCATGACATCTGGCCCGATCAATGAAACACCTGGGGCATAAGATTGGTGTCGTGACAGCATGAGCGACCAGTTCATAAGATCTGAGAACTTTAGAAGCCCGGTATCGCGACGTGAGATTCGATGTCGCGATATGGTGAGGAGCCCTGGCTAGACGATAACTTGGGCTGTGTACTCACGAAATCCATGACATGTCATATTGGGTTTGGCCCAGTAGAGAAACCACATAAATAGAGAATTTACGGTCAGCATGAGTGGTATCGAGAGGAGAGATCACGGTAACTTTAAACTCACTTTTATTTTCTTTTCTTCTCTTTTCTTTTCTTTTATTTTTTTTTCTTTTCTTCATTTTAGAATAGATTGTTCTCGTATTTTCCCCGCACCGTTTGTTTTGTTTGGATCGAATGTTATGTTGGTGAAGTGAATAAATCAATTTCTTTTCAAATTACTACACAGACGTATGGAATTTCGAACTGAATTCTGAAATTCGATTGTTCGATTTCCCGATGCGTCGTTCTATTGATCGGTGGAATCGTAGTGTGTGTCTCGCGATAATCAAGAATTTCTGACTTCCATTAAAAACGTTTTAGTTAGAATTAATCTTTCTGTGGTATTTTCGGTATCTTGTTCGTTCGATTTAGTAATTTACTTGATTATGGGTTTTATTGATTTGGATGCGAATCTGAGTTTCTATGCAGATTAAGAATTGCGTCATTACCACGATTTCAAGGAAGTCCTGCGAGTGACCGCGGGAAGACAATCCTGAAGTGCGTCTAGTTCTTTGAAGGTATATTAACACGCTGGTAAAGGGATCCTTTGCGCTTTGCATGTTCCTTGATAATCTTCTCTTTGAAGTGAAGCAGGTTGGAAGCGACTTATCTATTGTCGGCCAGAATTTCTCGGTCGGATAGTGGGACCAATCAGTGGTGAGTCTAATCAAGAAGGTTGATCCTATTCTAATTTAGGAAGAGTAATTTGGAAGTTGTATATCCTTAGCAATAGATAACTTGGGATTTAAGGTGTCACAGTCCATAAAATGGGTATGATATTAAAAAAAATACCCGATTCGGGAAGTTCTTATTTAAAAGTAGTTATCTAAATCCATAATTAGAAATGGGAAAAATGAGGTCTTGAAATGTGGGTGTGGAGAAATCCGGTACCCACATTTGCCTCGGACCAGTTTTGGCCCGAATGTCAGAAATTCGAATCAATACTCACTACGAGGGTGATCGTTCCTCTGTTTTGTTGCTCTTTATGTGTCTTTTATGATAATTATTCGATATTATTCTTGTTATAGAATTTAGTTTACTCATTCATTTTATTTCGAGTTATTCTAAGGTACTCATTTTCTTGGTCGTTTAATTCCCGACTTTTAAATTTGAAACAGCGTTATCAAGCGATGGTCGAATAGTATGAATCTCTAGTAGTCAGGGTAGTTAGTGAAAAATTACAGAGATCTACGTTAGGATCGATACTACGGACTTAAATCCATTTATTACTTAATCGGCACATGCACGGTGTATCTTCAGAAACGAGAATTGGAAATGATAGATTATAGGAGATCACCAGGTCTGTGAGTTTTAGAGCGGATTGCGAGGATTAGACAATAGTCCTTTGAGTAATAACAACTATAAATTTGTAAAGGGTGGTTCGGTGAAGTCAGCAGTGGGGTTCCACGAAGTATCTTCCTAAAGATTACTCTGAGTCAGGACCATGGCCGGGATACAGGAAATCCGGGAGAACATCAGGGTGAGTCTGTCGACTTAATTATCGAGCTCTAGGTTTCCTAAATTCCTTGGGGTTGTACATTCTTTGTCTGACTCATCAGTGTTTGTATACCTTCTAACCTTATCCTTGGAATTGATTTAGTTCTTCTTCTGATGGCACTTAGAGGTTGTGTATAAACTACAGATAGTTGAATAAGGTAACCATTCGTAACCAATATCCTTTGCCTCGGATTGATGACCTGTTTGATCAGCCCCAGGGTGCAAGAGTGTTCTTCAAGAGTGACTTGAGGTCAGGGTTCCATTAGTTAGGGATTAGGGAATCGGACATTCCCAAAGACGGCATTCAAGACGAGATATGGGCTTTATGAGTTTCTAGTGATGTCTTTCGGACTCACGATGCGTGACTTTCATGGATTTAATGAGCGGGTCTTAGTCCATACTTAGATCAGTTGTCATTGTCTTCATGGCGATATCTTGGTGAACTCGAGGCGAGTTGGAACATGAAGACATTTGGGTTTTGGTGTTGCGGACTTTAAAAGCGATACGGTTGTATGCGAGTTCGACATATGAAATTTTGGTTGGGTCGTGGGGTTTCTTGGACATGTAGTTTACTGCGTGGCATTGGGTGGATCCTCGAGAAAGTAGAAGCGTGTGAGTGGGAGGCGACCCGACTACGGTGACAGAGGTGCGGAGTTCCTAGGATTAGCGGGGTATTACCGTAGGTTCATAGAAGGGTTCTCAAAAATAACAGGACCACTTCATTGTTTGACTAGGAAAGGAGATTGAGCCAAAAAGGTAAAGGTTGTTGGTTTGATTCTTGTAAAATGGTTCTTTTCTAGGGTTTGGTTGGGGGAATTTTCTCCTAACCCTAGATTTGAAGGATATGGGGAGGTAAAACCCTAATCCTTGGTTATTTGTGTAAGGATTTGAGGGGATTTTGTATAGAGGGATATGATTCATGGATTACTCTCTTTTGGAAGTTAGGATTTCATCTGACCTTAGATTACTTGAGTGATGAGTTGGCGGAGACCACAGATTCTTGTTTAAGATGTTTTTTGGAAGATTTTTCAGGTTGAATAGAGTGGCTTTGATGTGTGTTTGAGTATTGGGATTGATTTGGTTGGAAACTTATGGAAAAAGTGGGGAAAATCATAAATTCTAGCATTTTTGTGGGCTGGATTTTTCTGTTATGGCCAGTGTTAGTATTTTGGCCATAACTTGATCATTTCTGCTCCGAATTGAGTGATTCCACTTGGAAAGGAACTCTTATCACTTTATCTTCAAATGAGTAATATGGAGATAGGAATCTGAAAGGTGTTTGGCGTTGGGTGCGTTGTTTTGTGTAACCACTAATAATGAGTGTTAAATGTTGATCTAGTAAGTGTAAGAGAGTGCACTTGGGGGATCGAGGTTTATGTTGGAAGGTATAAGAATATCGTGAGTCAGTGGTGATAAGTAATAGACCACTTGAGTAATTTTTACATGACACGGATTGTGAGAGGCTAGGAATCTTATGACTTGTTGTTGCAAATCCTTGGAGTAGTCTCGGGTTTTGACTTCCTTGGGGAGACTTGCGGATTTTGAATCAGGAAGGTAGGGGATCTTACATAACAACTTCTCTGCGTATCTTGTGGTTTGATGTTGTGGAATTTTGTACCATTAGTGCTTTGATGTGTGATTTTCTAGTGATATATAATGCATATTTTTTATATATGTAAATCTTTGAATTAATTGGTACATGATGTTTAAATATCCATGTGGTTGAATGCTTGGTGAAATTGTTTTAAAGCATGACATGGGTATGAGAATGTGTGAGAGTCCGGATTGATGTAATGGACACGGGACGATGACTAGTCCTTGGGCTGTAATCCCAGAAAGGTCATAGATATATGGATGTGGGCATATCCTTGGGTGGTAAGTCCCAACAATTTGTCATTGTTCGGGATAGTTAGGTAGTCCACGGTTGGCTTCGGAAAGAATCAGCGTGGGGGTTGGCGAGATGGTGGTAGTGTGTTGCATTTATGTGTTTCCATCATCAACTTAATATATGTGAAATGCTCATGTTTTGAGATATCTTGAATTATGTATAATTGAAATGTTTATGAGCATGGCTTGTTAGGGGATTCACTACTGAGTTGTCGAACTCATCCCCATTATTTCCCTCCACCTTAGATGTAGGTACGAGACCAGCTGTGTGACATGAAAGTTGGACCTGTAGGGTTTTTGAGGATGGAAAGATTGTATGCCAACCTTAGCTTGTTGGTGGTTGAGCATACGTTTTGATGAATATTTAGTGTTATGTGGATATTCTAAAGGATCTTTAGTTTGAGTCGAGGATCGAGTGTTCTTAAAACTCTCCTTGGAAGGGGTGAGTACGCTTTGGGAAGAGAAGCTAAATCCTCGCTACATCGGGCCTTTTGAGATTGTGAGAGGATAGGTCGATGTATAGATTTGACTTGCCTTACGAGAAGTTTTCTTTAGTCCATAATGTGTTCCACATTCCATGCTACGTTAAGTATATTCCAGCAGATTCCTCACATGTGTCGAGACACCAGAGATCGAAATGGTGGGATGACTTATCCTATGGAGTGAGCGCCTAGTGCGCATTCCTCGGTTGCGGAAGAGAAGGAGTTTCAAGAACAAGACCTATATCCTTAGTAAAAGCTATTTGGAGAAACCACCCAGGTCGAGAAGCGACTGGGAGCTGGAGACCAGAGCGGAGCCGATCTCATCTCTTCCATAACACAGGTAATGACTCGGGATCGAAATTTTTCTTTAAGGGTAGATTTGTAATGACCCGCACCAAATAATAATGAGTTTGACCAAGTTTCATGGTAAAGTTTACCAAGTTTGACTTTTCGGTGAGAAATAGTTTTAGGTTAACTAAGACACCATTTCTCGTAGGGCCTCTGCTGACATGAAGTTCATATAGAAGGGCGGAACGTCATAATCCGACTTACGCGATAAAAAGTTACGGCCATTAGAAGTTCAACAAAAAGAGCACTTTACGTTGTCCAAGTTATGTCGATTTTACCCGAAAGCTAATTTGTAATCTCATATAAACATAGCTTAGATACCAAATGAAAACCCTAGCCCAAAACAACACTTGAGCTCCCAAAACCCTAAGAGAAAACTCAAACCGTGAACACCCTTTCGGGTCGGCAGCCCACCGGCGCTTCGTGAGAAACGACCGCACGCGGCACCATCGGGCCTGAGAGTTACCGTGACACGCTCCGACCACCAAAGGCGCCACCACCGACGATGCCGTCGTAAAATTTTGATGCCAACGGCCGCCGGACGCGCCGATCTCGCCGGGCAATCCCGATCGCTGCCGTGACCGATTTTTCACCGAAGTTTTCAGGTTTTTCTACCATTTTTCTGGCCATACCTCGTGCCACCCCATAGTTCTTTCCACCATTTTTGACCTTCAACTTATCTACGTGGGTCCTTTTTGCAGATTCTCACCGTTTGGAAGTTAAAACGAAAACAAATCGCCGAAGGTTAGATCGAAGCTTCTTCCGCCACCAATAACGACAAAGACCAAGGTAATGGTACCAATGAGTTCTTGGCCCCTTGGGCTTCCATTGATATGTTTGTAAATTCGACATCGCTTGGTTAGGTTTCATTTTTAGGGGTTGTTTTACCACGAAGTCGCAATCAAATAGAGTACCGATTGGTCAAATTTGGCAAAATGGAAGGAAATAGTGAAATGGATAGCTTTAGAATTATTGACGGTTCAATTTCGAGAAATTAGCCCCTGGGTGAAAAAACTCACTTAGGTATCGCCCATAGGCACACCGTAATCTGGACCTGTGAGTCCACTTGGATAGTTTCTTCGCTCTAACAAGACTTGGTACCTCTGGCATCCTAAGGTCATGGGTTCGGGCGATATCTGCCGAGTTTTATCTATACATTACAGGCACTCACGCCGGCCGGACGATCCTTTGTGGGAGCAAAGACTGGAAGCTCATAGTCTCGTGAGTGGTTTATATGCTTAAATGATTCGGGGATATTATGTTGATATATCTATTTCAGGATAAAATACTTTTACATAAATACCGTTTAATGTGATGTTGGTTGCATTCAAACATGATTTTCGGTTTCATATAAAAGTTATTATTTTATGTGAATTTTGTCAACATTTTAATTATTTGAAAGTTTTACTCGTGTTCGTGGATGAGTCAAGTATGTGTTTGATATTTGAGTATGGATTGAGGTTGTAAACTATCTTCAAAACTATTGTTAAAAAGTGGATCTTGAGATTTTGTGGATCCACTCACACGGTATTGTTGGAAAGGTACATGCGTAGAAAGCGGACGGTTATATTGGTTAACACGTGATGGCCAAGCCATCTGTGAGGTTTATTAGAGGACACGTGATGGACAGGTTCACTCGGAGGTTTGTTAGTGCCACGTGATGGCCAGGTTTACCCGAGGTTTGTTAGGTGCCACGGATGGCCAAGTTACCTCGAGGTTTGTTAGTGCCACGCGGATGCGGCCAGGTTTACCGGAGGTTTATTAGTGCCACGCGCGGATGGCGTCGGGTCACCGAGGTTTGTTAGGTGCCACGCGGATGGCCGTCTAATTCGAGGTTTAAGAAGGCCACGTTGAAGGCCGGGCAACCACGTGTTCATTAGTTGTCACGATGTCGTGAGGTCGGCTTATCACGATTTATGATGGTTATGTGGTATGGATGTTGTTGATTTTCTAAATATGTGGTATAAACTATTTTAAATACTTATGATTATGGTGCACTTCATGGTTACTTTATTTCATGGGTGACTATATATGCTATTGTTCGGGCTTTATGTTGTGTAAATTTATTATGGTTTTTCTTAACATTGGGACTCGCTTAATTTGTTTATATGATCTGTGTATATGTTGGACTTGGGGTAAAAGTCAGGGTTTTGTGAAATGTTTCTAAACGAGAACTTTACAAAGAGTAATCTGAAGGTTTTGAGATGAGAACCATTGAAATATAAAATGTTATTTTTCCTTATAAACTATGCCACTAATGAGATTTATTATCTCACATTATTGTTTTAAATTCGTTCTAGGTCCGCATAGAAGTTCGTAGGGCCTATTCTCGCCAGATTTGACGTCGCTCTCTCCGCTACGTACCGCCGATTTATCGCATTTATCTATTCTGAAATATTGTACGGATTTATCTTATTTCTACTTGTACCCCTAAATCCACAATACTCTTAGAACGCCTGGAGACTGTGATGGAACTTTTACTTAGACCTCATTTATATAATTGTTATGGCTTTATATATATTTATGTATAATCGGCATTAAATTAATACATGGTGTTACTCCTTCTTATGTTGGGTTCCACCGTATCTTCCCTAGGATTATACAGTGGACTTCACCATGACCACCCGGAACCGGGGAGTGGTATCTGGTCGGTCCCGTCACAATCGGGGTCTGAGTAAAGGACCATCTAGGTTTTAGAAGACATGTTATAGCATGCTCGATCTTAAGGGTAGTCGAAAGAGCATTTACCCCAAGTGAATTCCGCCACAACAATAGTTATCAGGCGACCATACAAATGCAACCTTATGAGATACTATATGGAAGGCCTTGTCGATCTCAGGTTTGTTGGATGGAGGTGGGAGAGAGACCCTCTATGGGTCCGGATTTGGTTAAAGACACATCTAAGAAGATGGATTGATAATGCAAAGTCGCCTTCTCAAGGCTCGAGTTAACAAAAGAGCCTGGCTTACAAAACAAAGGACTCTAGAGTTGAGGTGGGGGATCATGTCTTCTTGAAAGCGATGCCTGGCAGGGGTGGCTCGTGTGCTTTGCAAGCGGGAAAGCTATCAATGAGATATATCAGCCCTTCGAGGTACTTATGGTAGGCACGTGCCCTACTCTGCCACAAGTATTCATGAACATATCGGGTGTTCACGGGTATTCTAAGTCTCCATGCTCCAGAAGTACCTAGAACTTGAATTCATGTGGTGGGCTGGGGAAGTAGCTTGTTGTTGATGCGATGAACCTTCGAGGAGGGACCTATAGCACCACTTCCTTGACTGCAGCGTAGGGGACGCCGCCACGTAGTCGAGACCTGCTTAACTCCGATTTATGCATTGGTTTCAGACCATTTCAAGCATAGATTCATAAACTGATATAAACTCTGTTTTAAAAAGACCAGAATTATGCATTCCTGCACTACAAACCATAACCTTGTGGAATTACCACTATAGTAATGATTATAATATCTGGTACATATATGCTTGAGTCTCTAAGTACTTATATTCTTAGAAGTTTCACTACATCAAATATTACATTTACATTTCTGTTACAAAAGAGAATATGGAGTAGATGACCCACATAAGAAAGACTTCTACTGTTGAGTTAGCCTTGATGAGTGCAGGATGTCCCTAGCGGAGCCAAGGAACCTACATGGATGCGAAACACTTGATGTGTGTTACATATAACTTAGTGAAAACAGTATCAACATATATATATATGACCGTTTATAGTGATCCTCAATTTTAGTATATGTGCATCCATATAATTAATTCACATATCATATTATTCATCTCTCCCATAGGAGTTCATAACAGAAATGTCATAATAGAAGGTACCTGTAGGTACACTTTTAATAAAAATAGTGCTGCAAGTTAGCATCTAATTTGATTACTTTCTATGTCTGTATTGTTCATTATTCAAATACACATCATATAAATGTTTGTCAGTATAGACTAGTAACAATGACTAAGAGGATGAAGTACAATAGGTACCTAAAGGTAATGGCACGGCACTAAGATGCAATGTGAAGTGGTTATAAACTAACCCAATTTAATACTGGTACCAAGAGAATAGGAGTGCCGAATAGCAATCGAAACGCACATGCTAAATAGCACGGAACAGACGTGCTGATTAGCATGAAACAAAAGTGTTGAATAGCACTAGTCCCTATTTATTCACTATATATTGTATTAAGTAGGCATACAATTATGTGTTTGAGGGAATTTTATACTTGTCTTAATAACATTCACGTTATACTCTTATTCAATTTCTATAGACTATATTTCATGCATAACAAATGTTTATGTCACATACGCTTTATTTAGTAACCAAATGTCGATATCTTGTAAAATACATACGATCCTTTATTCACTTACTAGATTGTCAATTTGCCCACTTTATGCCTATCACCCCTTAAGATTTATTGATCAAGATCTGGTAATCGGCTAAAATTCCAGAACAAACAGACAGCTTTTGTCGAAATAAAGGGCCCCGTTCAGATCATGATTTGATTTCTGGGAGATTTTACTACATGTAATCCAAGATCACCCTATTTGGGAGTCCGAACAAAAGAAGAGAGGCCCCAAAGAAACAAAAATATATGGATTTTTAAGACACCACATGTAGTAACTAATTAACCAGCATTTTCAATCTATCTAATGGCTCCTAATGAATCCAACATCACGACGTCACCTAAGCGTCACGACTCTAGAATATTAACTAACACATCCTAAGTCTATTTAACTATAATTCTCACTAATTAAATAAGGTTTTTAGACAAAGTGATCTTTTAACAAAATGTTCACCTAAGGTTCCTAAATCTCCAAAGGTTCAGATCAGTCATTTAGACCTTTAAATTAGAGACATAATGCAATGATTTTAGATCGTTTAACAGCTTATGATGCACAGCCCTCAATTAGACAAATTTTTGGGAACAATAGAGACATTATATGACCATACTCAACATGTTACCTTCTAGGTGTCTAATTTAGTGCAGGGATTTTGGTTCACCTCATTTGACTCAAGAGTAACCTAATATAAAAGTAAACACACAATTACTCGAAGGGAATGTAATCCGATCTTGATCAGAAACCCTTAGGGCTTTAAATGAGACTTAAATCTCGGTCTTTCAGACATTTGTGCTCTGGTCTTAGGTCACTCTCTTAACCCAGAACAATCTTAAACTGGAGGTCCATAGGCCAAGTTATGGCTAAAACAAAAACATATGCTTTAGGGAAATTTGGACAACACTTCCCTTAAAATACCTATATGTCTCTTTACACATTTTTGGTCCTTATCACTGAACAATTCCAACCCAAACCAAAAGAGAGTCTGGCCAACCTAAACCCAACTCAAACCAAAAAACAAAACAAAACACAATAATGGGAGAGTTAGGATGTTTTTCCTAACCTTGATGTCTTGAAACTTCCAAAACTCCGGTGCTTTTTCTTTTCTTCTCCTTCTTCTTTTTCCTTTCCTTTTCCTCATCTTTGCTTGAACCTAAGAGAGTCAAGAACAATGATTGAGCAAACCCAATTTGTGGCCTCTCCCACACAACTGATGCCTAGCCTAAAGCTCAGAAATGAGACTGAATTTCGATGACAAGTCTTGTCTCATGCCTCATTTTGATTTGCGGTTTCTGCCCCTGCACTATACCCTACTTCATTAGATTTGATAGTCAATCCATTACAATTCTACAAATATTACATAATCTTATTGTTTTATGTCTTTGGGTTCCACTGGCAATTCTACCAATTTACCTTTGACTCTTTAATAATGCTGGTTATATCATTTTCACACTTAACAATTAAAATTTCTGAAATAACACTTGATCTTCCATTATACCCCACACATGTCATAAACTACTAGTGGTATAATTGGGGTGTTATAGGACCTATAATTTATCATGACAGTCGAATTAGGCTCAGTAAGACCATATGAGGTGGGCTAGTAAAGGTGTTATGGCAAAGATCGAGAGTAGATGAGGCAACATGGGAACACATGAAGACAATTATATCGTATCTAATTATCCTTTCACTGAGGATGAATATGTTTTTTTAGTCATTGATATTGAAAATTTAATTTACTGCACATGCATGCAAATTGAAGGTATACAAGGTGTGTGAACTTCAGGACAAAAATTCTTTGGGAGAATGTAAAACCCCAGTAAATTTGAATTTTCCTAAAGGCAAAACCTAAAATTCGCCACTTCAAGTATTGTAAGAGATTGAAATAGATCTCTGGATGACTAAACGGATCTCATCGCTGAATTTTGAAACTTCTAAATCTTGAATAAACAGAGATGAATTTAGCTTCTAATTTCGAGATAGTCGATTTTTCACCATTTCTATATAAACCAGCGTTTCAAAGAACTAAAATAAAAACTAGATTTTTGAGAAATTAAAGTTGGGAAATAATTTAAATAAGGTTCATATAAAATAATTTGAACTTAAACCAGAACGAAATAAATTGTTTTAAAGTAAAAAACGACCGCACCACATGAACACGCTGTTAGGGCCAATTATTTTAAAATGTGATGTTAAAAAATGTAAGGGTACAGATTGAAGTAACACATCCCATTTTTTAATGGTTTGATGAGGAGAAAGAGGGGCTGAAGAGAGCTCAAAGTTTTCTGCAACTACATGTGAGTTTTGGCAGATCAATCACGAAATAAGAACTAAAGTTCATCACCTTGATGAGGGCTATCTGGTGCATGATTCATAAACGTAGAAGTTAGGTAGCCCGAACCAACAAAATTTATAAACTTGAACTTCTACCCAAGATATCTGCACACTGCAAGATGTGCCCCAAGGGGCCCACCAGATTTTGGCCTTCTTCACACCATTGCGCTGGTCTGCATATGAATTTCAATTTTGGATTTTAATATTGGTAAAACATGGGGGTTTAATGTTTGGAAACCAAAATTTAAATAAAATAAAATGTAAAAGAAGTATCCTTGAAGCACAAAGGTCGACTGGTTCCAAATGTCACCCAGGTTCCCGGTCCATTTCGCATTAGTGAGGATGACCAGTCATTCTCATAAACTCTAATTTCATGGCATAAAACTCCAAACTTTACTAAATTTCTTTTGAAAGATGGTATTTATTGAACATTAATGGCCTTAGTTAGTGAAACCTATCTCCTTAACCCATCTTATAGTGACTAATAAATGACAACTAATGAATCTCAGTGGATCTATGATTAGCACCCAACAAGGTCAGTTGGCGGCCTCGTTTATCAGGCTCAGCACTTTTTTGTACTAATAAACTTAAATAACCTAATTGATACATCAAGGTCCCAACTATGCTACTAATCACACTCGCAACATTTTTTGCAGTTTTTGCGTTTCAATGTTCACTTTCTTCGCTTCAATTCAAATGCAAAACCCAGCTGAGCTCCAAAGCCTTCACTGACAAAGCAGATACACCGTGGAGTCAGCATGCAGTGGAGATGAAAGTTGCATAAGATTCTCTGCATGCTGCGGTAATTTCTGGGTGAAGGTCCCTGCCTTTGTTGTATTGACTACTTTGACCGTCATGGCACCAAAATGCCTTGATGTAATTTTGTTCTTTCACACACTTAAGGTAATTCTCCTCGACTCGAGCACCATATGCTTCAGTCAAGCCTAATAAATAACTGAGTGACCAACAGTTAAGGCCAAAGCCACTTTTCCATCAATCCTTTCCATCATTTCTTTCCTCCTTCATTTTTCACCCGCCAAAACAACCAGATTTTTTGACAACTCATGGACGCTTATTAAACCCCTCTCATCCTGTATAGGCCACCGAAAGTGAAAGTTTAAGGTAAAGAACTATCCTCCGTCGCTAACGCGCAGCATTTATTACCATTACGCTTCGCATCTCACGCTAGGTTTGAATTCTCGTGATGTACCTGAGCGCCGCATTTGGCAAAGCCAAAGGTTTGATACTTATGGTTAGATCCATCATGCTAGCCAGCTTCCGCTATTTATTCCCGCGCGATCTAGGGCCGGCGAATCGCTTCAAACATTATCACAAATGTCGATAATATATAAACAATTTTTAGGTTCAGTTTTTATGGCTAAATGTAGATCCTGCCTGAAATGGCTACAGGGTCATCTTCCAACACGAGGTGACCGAGGATATTATATTTATCTTGTAACTGCGCCTAAAGGTCTAAACTTATGACTTTTATAATTTATTTCTCTACGCCACAGCTTATACCAGCCATCAACTTCACCTGCTACCAAAACCAAACCCAAAGTGGAAACAACTCACTCAAATTTTTAAACCTAACTCATTTAGTACAAAGAAAACCCATCCGTGAGTTCGAAATTCTTAGGACACTATAGTAATCGCAAGAGCTTAGCTGTTTGGCCGTGAAACCCAGACAAATCATGATCCCACACCTATCAGGGCATGAATCAAACGGCGCCGCGGATAAGCTTTAGTGCAAGTGAGAAGTCATTAACTTGATCCCCATCAAGGTCATAATCCCAACTCCTTCTCGCTTTTACTTTTATTTCCTCTGTTAACAATCGTCGACTTTAATCTTACAATTCGCCCACATGATAGAATTCTTCACTTTTTACTTTTTGAGCCAACATTAACCCTTTGGCAGCCTTGTTTTCTTTGTTGTTCACTATGCTTGCTTGTCAGCAAACAAAACCACTGTGATGTAAACATCACAGCATCATAGTTATCGCTGCCCATTTGAACAGCGAAGCCAGCCTAAATCAGTGAACAAATTGAACTCTCCACTGAGGAGCAAAGAAATAATATAGGGTTCAAAGGATCCCAACGCCTTACGCATCATCGAGGGATCACATACACCCACCAGAAAGGGTGGGATGGATCTGTATGCATTATATTCTCTCACTATGGATGTGGAGGCCTTTATTCGTGCCCCGGCTCCCAACTTTTCAATATATGGAAACAAAATCACAACACATCCTGGATTTGGTGAGTTTGCAAAGACTTTCGAAAGAGGGTGTGTTTCGATGGAGTCGCTGAAGCTGAAAGCCTTTCTTTAAACCCTCAAAGCTAAGGCCAAGATTCGCCAATTCTAAGGCCAAGAACTATTTGAATTAAAGAACTGGCTGCAGCCACAAAGTTCTTCAGTGCACACAGGACTAATAGCTTGAAGAGGCAGGTCGGTGCTATCGCGCCCCATGACAGCTATGAGAAGTTCTACCAAAGTCAAGATGCACATGGCACCATCGGGCAACGCCTGCTCATGGCTTTGATACATGACGTCGTGGAACGCTTTTATGACGACACCTCGCTGGTGAAACAATTGTTAGAAACCACGTGAAGGGACTTCTACTAAGAATCTAGATGAGGCCATGACTTCAACTATGGGTTTAAACCCAAGGCATGATTATCAACCATGAGGTATATCAAAGCAC
The DNA here is from genome assembly GCA_016808115.1 of Tetrastigma voinierianum. Classification (NCBI taxonomy): domain Eukaryota; kingdom Viridiplantae; phylum Streptophyta; class Magnoliopsida; order Vitales; family Vitaceae; genus Tetrastigma; species Tetrastigma voinierianum. The sequence goes on along the minus strand of JAEQBH010004303.1, from coordinate 43,416 downwards.
ACAACAAACCAAAGGCGCGTGATACCAACGCCGGTGATGGAATGAAAGCCGCCATCTTCTTTGACTAGAAGGAAGAGCCGAAACGCAAACTTAGATAATGCAAGAGCTTAAACACCGCACTTCTGCACTGCTTTTTGACCAATCCACTTGGGTCACCATGAGAGCATCGCCACCTGTTCTAAGTGATTTGATGCAAGAGAAAAATGACAGGGCCAGCAAGCCACCAACAAATGCCCCACATGTGGAACACCTGTTAATCCAATTTGAGGAATCATCCTAATTCCATCATGGAAGCCAAAACCCCTATACCTTGTTGTGTTCACAAATGTATAACATCCTAGTTCCATCTCACAACAACAAAGAAGAACCCCACCCTCATCCCCCCTGTGAGCGCCATAATTTGAGCAAGGTTGTGGCAATCTGTGAAGAACAATACGGCTGAATTCTACCACTACCAAAATTCAACATTGGAAGTACACTTCAACAAAAAAATACAGATTAATCCATAAAGACGGCTTAAGGTTGACTAACCAGCACAGTTCTAAAAAAGAAATTTCCATCCCAAACACAACCAAATCCCAGGAGTGCATGAATTAAGCTCTGCCAACAATTCAAATCCTAGAATGATAAGTGAAAAGAGTGGTCACGAGAGTGGTAGAGAAGTCAAACCATCCACCCCTAAACAACATGGAAGGTCCAACTGAGGTCGAATCCCGAGCTTTGAGAATGAGGCACCTTCAAAAGGGACATAGTGAATATGAGCACACCCCCTTTTTTTCCACAAGCACTGGGAGAAAAGGAAAACCACCAACCAATGTAATATTAGGGAAGCGCTGAAAGGAAGGTCAACATCCCTTCATGATATGATTAAGTAAGTCCTCACTGAGGCAATTTTTAGCGCAATCGGTGTACGGTAAAGAGGCCCAAATGTCAATAAGAAGGTCTTATTAACTGAGCAAGTCAGTGATATCATTGAGTGCAAAACCCCGGTAAAGTAAAAAGATCCAGGGTGTCCTACCATCACAATTAATATCGGAGGCACTTGTATTGAAAAAACACTACTAGACTTGGGAGCTAGTGTGAACATATCATATATTCACACAAACAGTTAAATGGGGAGAAATAAGCCTAATTTACCACACTTTATTTCAAATATGAATATTAAATACCAAGGAATTATTGAGGATGTTCTAATATGCGACAAATCTACTATCCAATGGATTTTGTCGCACTTACATGTGAGCTGCCATGTGTAAATGCCAACCATGTACCAACATGGCTGAATGGCTATTCTCGGGCTACTAAGCATTATAAACTTTACCAAAGTAGGGTTATGAACCCAATTTCGGAACATGACTCAGAACCCAATGATTCCACTTAAGGAAAAGCATATGTAACTGGGTGGGGAGGATGATCCAGAAAGAAGTTTGAACAGTATGACACAATTTTAAAGAACAAGCTAATTCAGCGACAAGTGCAAGATGTGCTAAACTGTGAATTGTCTCACAACCTCAGAGAGCAAGACCCCAAAGCATGAATTTAGTACACAATGGAGAAAAATATAAATTCACCTCATTGACCGGAGAGAAATAAAAATGAATCTCTATGATAGATTCTGCCTCGTTCGTGGGAACAAAATATGCATTTTGGAAGAAACATGTTGTTCAATTTATTATATCATCACCACAGCACTCCACAGAAGACAATCTACTACAACTTCGGCGTATAAGTCATCATGCTTTGGGTGAAAATTTCATGATTTGTAAAAGCATCAGCCCAAACAAATTTAAAAACCCATTTCATTTATTTAGAGGAGGAGTCAAAAGTCAAGATAGGCAAACCACAAAGGAATGAACCCCAAAATTATTGTGAGAAGCCCAGATTAGTCCCGGGTTGTTCAAGCTTCCAGTATTATTTACCCCACATTTGATAGCACTCGCGAGCCCAACCTGGTCACAAAGAAATCAAGGGTAATTCAAGGTGCAAGGTAGAACAAAGGAGAGGAAATGCCTACCCGCCTGGCTTCATGTGCCGAGGCTGGGTGTATTGACTACGTGAAGATTGAATGAGGTGGACAAAGAAAAGACCTACTTCCCCATCTTTCATGATCAGCCCTCGGAAAGAGTCAGCTGAATCTCTTCTACTGCTTTCTGATGGTTATTCAGGCTACTTCGATTAAATCAATGCTACACCACTCTGAAGACTAATTTCTCACTCTGCTTTTAAGATATAAGTATGGTGGAGGATGCCCTTCGGCCGTGTAATGCCCCGCCACATTCCGCCGATGTATGCTCGCATTTTCAGTGATCCGGCAGGAACGATTATAGAGGTTTACATGGATGATATCACAGTTCACGGGAGTTTAATGAGAAATGCTTCATCCATTGAACAACCCGCTGGGATGATGATAGCGAATCCTAGTGTTGAACTGAGAGCGCCAGCCTCGCGCTGGTGGGACCATGAAACAAAAGCCGGTTGCGTCACCTGAGAAGGGAATCAAGTGGACAAGGTAAAATTGAACTGACCCTAAATTACCCTCTCTCCGCCCAATGTGAAGATGCAGCGAGGCACCTGGTATGTGCTTCTATAGAGGTTCATAACAGACTTCTCAAAATCACAATCCACTTTATGTTTCTAGAAAGATGCCAAGTTTGAGGATACCTTAATGCCAAAACAAAGGTTTGAAGATGCTCATGCCTATTTGACTCCACTTCACTTAATATTGTGGTCTCAACTCATACTACTGAGGGCCATGTATAATGTGAAGCGACCTCCACGTCGAGCGCTTTGGGCAAAGCGAGGAAACCGTATGTAGTCACGCTGGTTGTTACTGAATGAAGCTCAGAGGAACGACACTTCACCGGCAAAGAGTCTGGTCAGGCGCGGGTCGGCGCCCGGACAAAGCCAGGCGATTGACGTCCATGATAACCATCTCACATCATTCAAATTTCAATGACTGTCACAGCAAACGCTGGCGCTAGCTACCAGACGGGTCCTCTTATCATAGGAGCCCCCAACCCCAGATTCGGGATACAAGTGGTGTGGAGGCATGGTGTTTGATCATCTTCCACTCAACCATAGCACACAACACCCTACAACCTCCAAATTCATGATGAATTCTCAGAGAATCTCTACTACTATGGATGGTTCCTCGTTTGTCCAATATTGCTTACTTTATATATGAGCCACAATGTTGTTGAAAGCATAGACAAGAAGTTCTTTCCATGCAAAAGTCCACCATACTACTGAAGAACCTTATTTGTTCAAATACCGTGGCTTCATCAAATAATCTAAAGTGGTAAAATTATGGAGAACAATAAGGATGACTGAAACACCGCCGACAGTGCATGTGGAGCACTGGCTCGCTTCCTAGAAAACGTAATGAAGGTGCCGCAAAGTGTGTTTTTATCATTCTTTGTTTAAGGATGCCTATACCATGTAAACAATGCTATAAATGCCGTATTGCTGTGGAAACTCGTCACACATACGCCACCCAACCATCTTGGTTGTTGAGTTATTTGATCGTTTAGTATCGACTTCATGACCACTTCCACTCTCTCTGAAACACTTCACACATTCTCACAGGAGTTGATCAGGTCGAATAATACAATGCTAAGTAGAGCAAGAAGATCACGCTGCAATGAAACTTTAGATAACATTTTCTCCATATTCGGGGTCCTTAAGGCCAAAGAATCAGCATTTGAGGTTCACATTTCAAGAATCAAAACCTTTTCGATAACCCTTATCCAAGTACACGCTGTCACAATATATACAATCTCTATCATCCTTATAGATCACACAAGGTGTTTAGCCAAGAGGGAACTGGTAATTATACTGACAAAGTGGTAAATTTAACCGAAAAGATTGGCTTCAAACTGTTTGACTCTTGGGCATGCCAAGATACCTATAAGACCACTCGGGCATGTCTCCTTATCATATTTGACAAAGCCCGCCACTAGCTTATGGAAATTGAATACAAGGTCCGTGGGCAAGAAAAACGAACTATCAGAGATGAACTGTAAGGTTCTGATGATCACGCAGCTGGAAGAACCCGAGAAATGATGCTCACCTTAACTCAAAATTCGCAAAGATACAAAAGAGGTGGCATGATCAACCTATAGCTCGTGAACATTTGCGCCGGCACCGGCACCGTCACACCCAAGCTCCACTTTCCGTGCAAGCTTAAATCACCACGGACCAGCCATTCACTTATCCAGAAGTCTTCCTGATCAAAGTTCAGACTAGCTAATGCTGTGAGACAATCGAGTTTTCGGTTGTCATCACGTGCATCGGGGTCATACATGTTCTCAACACTGCAACAGTGACAGCGATAAACCCTCCCATCTTCCGAAGGTAAAACCCTGAACGAATGGGAGGACTTCGCAGATCTCAAGTCGCAATCAACGCTGAATCTTTGAAAATCTTCAAATCTCACGGCCGACGTAATAATTTCTCTACACTTATCATTTACAAGTTCGCTTTCTCACTAATTTTTGGGTCTCCGCTGTATATTTATGGTCGGGTTGCCAAATTTCTAACTTGCTTAAATTTTTGCAAACAGAAATTTTCGCACCGCTAAAATCACGCTTGAATGCAAAATTCACGCGGAAACGCCCAAACACCATCTCCCCACTGCCTTCAGTACCCACCACACTTCATCTTTTAGTCCCAACCATTTAAGAGGACCACACTCACTGACCCCACCGTTTCTTCCTTTTATAAAGCCACTTTTTCCTATTCCACTTCCCATTTCCGCCAAACACCCCCTCTCACCCACCCCCTTTCTCTCCTTTCTCCGTCTTTAGCATGAAGGAGACCCATAGAGGAAGCGCTTCTCGCTACTTATGCGCCTTTCCTCCCTTCCCTGTCGATGATCAAGAGCTGCCTGCCTGCTGAGCCCAGCACACGCCTCCCTGTCGCTTCGCCATCCTGGGCCAAATGCTCCCCACATTGAGTGAGCCTGCACTCGCCTCCTACGCCTCTGGCAGAGTGTGAATGTGGGTTCTTCCACAGCCCTGCCCCGAGAGACACCGCCATTAGGCTGGGTCCCACCTCCACCCTCTCCGCCATCCTAGCCACCCCAGGCCCACCCAGCGAGGGGCCTTCCACGACTCTCGGCCTGTGAGAGTCCCCAAAACAGGTCTCATTTCACGGGCCACCACCTCTCATCATAGCCTTACTGGAGCCCTCATCCGAATCGTCCCAGCTCTATCATCCGGCGGTTAGCCTCCACCCAACCCTATCCCTGGGAATGCCGATTGCAGCGGAGGACCCGATGACGAGGTTTTTTACGATTTTCCATCCTTTCTGATGCACTTAGCTTTGTGACTCGATGCTCCTAGCGTGAGGTACTCTGGAGCCGTTCATGACACCGTCGTTCTTTTTACTCGGTCATCGAGTTCTACCAATTATGACATCCAAAAAGAGCCCCACCCGATCGCCTTCATTTTCCACCCACCGCCGCCGGGATACTACGCCTTGTGATGATCGCCCGCCTCGACACCACGCCTGAGACACGCTGCCAAGATCAATTTTGTCGGATGGTCCCCGCCAACTTCTGGCCGAGATGAGGCAGCGGGAATCATCCCATCCCAGAGATGGCTGGTTCTTTCTCGACATCGCTGGGCCCACCAATTTGTTCCAGAGGCGCCCCGCCATTTGCTTCTTATCGATCACACTCCCGCGGACAACAAACCTTTCTCCACTCTGCACACCGTTCTGTGAGGTGGGCCATCTGGCGCCTCCCGCTTCGCATCTCGTGAGGCTACTGGTCTCGGGCCCCAAAGAGAGCTCATGACTTCCCTTTGTCACCTCGAGGATAAGGTCCATCGCCGGGTCTATCTCGGGTGATGAGTCACGCCTCTCTCTGTCTCAGACTCCTATGCCAAAGCTTAAGCATATGGGCTTCCCGATGAGCCTGATTGTATGCACCGGTGGACTCACCCACCCATTATCGACGGCATGCTTCCGCCTGGCCTGTCTCCTCCCAATGAGTGTGGACCCAGCCACTTTAGCCAGGTCACTGATATTTCGCCGAGGAGTGTACCTCCAAAGAGAGCATTTTGAGGAGCCTCAGCTCGACACCCTTAGTACCCCGCTTCCCTCTCGCTCAGCGCCGCCAGCCCCACTACCTTCCACTTTTCAGAGCTTCCGCTGGCTCTATGATCACTTCTACGGCATTTTTATAATGCGAGCACTCCTGGGACGATCGCTCAGAGTATATCACGATTTCCAATCTGCACTTTTCTGAATTCATCATGGTGCAGCCAGACGTTTCTCCACTACAAGAAGATCATTAGCGAATGCCCACGCAGCCTCAAAGCACAGATTGACTCATGACTGAGGCCACATGCTCACCACGCTTATTCTAATAACAAATACTCATGCAGATCATCCACATTTAACATGGGCCTCTGATATCCTATATGTATCATGACACTGCCTCACCCTTCTCCAACAGACTTAGTGCCACCCCGCACCTCCAGCCCCAGTTCTTATCGTCTTAGCAACACAAATAGCGCAGCCCACTCTCTCAAGACACTCCGCCTCCGACCTCCTGGTGACCCTCTTCACTCCGCCACCGACCGGAGGAGCACTCCTCCACTACCTTCCAATCCACACCCCATTATGATAATGATACTTGGTTGGGGAGAGTTAGTGAAGGAAGTGACACTTTTTTCATACACCAGAGACATCGCCTGCCATAATTGTCAATCACTGTAGCACGTGTATGTCTATTTTGCTCGTTTAGTGGCCGTTTTTTGCCTCTTTGAGAAAGTTTACTTGAAAAGCCAGTGTAATTTTTAGTGATACACTGATTTACATTCCAAACATTTCATTTTAATCTGGCAAACAAATTTAATCATTTTTTTGTGGTTTCAACAAATACTATAAGTTGAAAATTGAAACACGCTCATCACCATTGATGCTAGATTACTTCATGCATGATTATGGTATATCAGTTGAAAGCTCCCGGTTTTAACCTTTTCTTCCAGCTTGTTAGCCAACAATGACATCAGTTTTCAAATAGCCTGAGAACTATGATAACTCCCTTTATCAGGCAAATCCCACTGAAGTTCAACAACTGCCCAGAAAAGGTTGGTGGTCCCAGAAAAGAAGGCAATGGGTTCTCCCAAAGAAAAACAAAAGAAAAGTCACACGCCACCCGAAACCCGAGCAATGCCCAGGCCACACAAAGTTCCAAAGCTCCGTACTTTAACCAACTGGTCGGGAGCCAAACTGGTACCAATGCTTCGCTATGGGTGGAAGAAAGTGAGGTTAATCGAGTTGTAGGTGCTGGATTTTCTAATTCACCTCGGAGTTCCGGGGTAACTATGGTTAGTGGCCTGAAAAGATCCCCACTGACCTACTTTTCCTAAGCCTTAGTTACTGGTCACCCGTGACCTCGTTACATGGACTTTGTGAAGCCGATTTCTCAAACATTGCATCCTACAATACAAAATGAAATATGAAATAAGAGGAACCAGATTTATTTAGGTTAGTCAATGTGCTAGATTTGCAAGAGTTTGGTTGGGGAGAGCAATTTTTAGCGTGTTATTGTTGAAAACTGATCACTTAAACACTTGGGCCTCGTGGAAATTTCAGGTCGATTCCCTTTGGATGGATACTCTTCTGAAACTTAGTCCTATATGACATTTTTTCTCCCAAGCTGGTTGTTATGTAGGGTCTCAATCATTCACACCGAGGGTAAGGCATTACTTATCCATGCTTTTTGAAAATACCATTCCTTTTTCATGAGCATAACTTGTCTGCTCTTCCTTCTTTTTGTCAATGCTAAGGGACTAGCAATATGTCGGTTGGGGGGAGTGATTAGTACCCAAATAGTGCTGTTTTGAGGCTTGTTTATTGCAGGTTTTGAGCACTTTTAAAAATTCAACTAACTTAAATAACCCACCTGATACACTAATGTCCCAACTATGCTACTAATCACATTTTGCAGAATGCCTGCGGCCTTGCGCCAATCGTACCACTTTCTTCGCCGCATCTAAATGCGAAGAACCTAAGCCGAGCTCGAAGCTGCATGGACAAAGCAGATAACAATTGGAGCTAAATACAGAGGGAGAGTGAAAATTGCATAATTCTCAAAGTTACCAAATTTTCAAAGAAGGTCCCCTCGCTTGCTGTGAATACTACTTTGATCGCTTTTTGCTTTTTACCAAAATGCCCTTGATGTAATTTTGTTCTTCATACATTTATGTAATTTCCTTGACTAGAGCACTATATAAGCTCACCAAGCTCTTGTAACAGCGGCCGGGAGTGATCACTAAAGCTGGCTGTGCTTTCAACTTTCTCCGCCTAAGAACTTTCCATCACTTTCTCTCCCTTTCTCATATTTTCTCACCTGCCAAACAACCCTTGAGGATGACAACTCAAGGGATGCTTGGCTAAACCCCTCTCATCCTTGAAGAGGAGGCCACCGAAAGGAAAGCTTCAGGTAAAGAACTGTCCTCTCATACAACGTTGCATATTTAATACCATTTCATGTTTCGCATCTCACGCCTAGGTTTGAATTCCTCATGATGCAAATTCTCGAGTGGCCAGTACTGGAAAAGCTTTAAAGGCTCAGTGGATACTTATTGCTAGATCCACTCATGCTAGCTTAGTTGCCGTTTATTTGCTCCTACAGGCTAGATCTAGGGTCAGTTTTAACTGCTTCGAAACATTAATGGTCAATAAATGTCGTATACTAGGAGAAACAGTTTACGGTTCAGTTTTTATGGCTAAACGTAGATTTGGTTTGGGAAATGACTATAGGTCATTCTCTCCAACGCGAGGAAAAGGACCCGAGAATATTATATTTACCTTAGAACCATAAGCCCAGTGGCCCGAAACTTCAAGGACTTCTTTTACACTTTATTTCTCTACAGTTACAGTTATACTAGCCATCAACCTCACTGTTTTTACCAAAACCCCAAATCCAAAGTGGAAACACCAACTTCACTCAACTGTAACTCATTTAGCATGAAGAAAACCCATCCCCTCGAGTTCCCCGACCTAGTTACTATACTCCGCAGTGAGCTTAGCTACCATAAAGAGGGAATCCCTAGATACAAATTTTGTTGATTCCTGCACACCTCATCAAAGGGCAGGCCAGAATCAATCTAGCAATAAGCATCCACTGAACCTTAAAAGATTGCCAAGTGTAGGTCATTCAAGATCTATTGAAGGGATTTGAACCTAGGGTTGAGAGGAAACACAAAAACGACAACAATCACCTGCGTTGAAACTATGAGAAACCCCCAACACCTTTGGAACCCTCCTCCAGTAACCTTTGTCTTCAAGGATGAAGGGGGTTTAGCCACTCATCCTCTAAGTTGTCATCCTCGGAGGGTGTTTGGCTACCCAGAAAGTGAGAGAAAAGGAGAGAAAAAGAGAGAAACTGGAAAAGAGCGGGAAGAGCTGAAAGCTTCCTACCACTTTATTAATGAGCAAAAAAGAGAGATCCCATCTTACAATGCACCCGGAGCTTATATACTGCCCCCAGCCAAGCAAAATTACAAAAAAAAACCAAAACCAAAAGCTATTACAAGGGACAAAACGGGAAGAAAACCAAAAGGGGGACAAAAAGTCAAAATAAAAAGTAAGATGAATATGGCTGACTTGAACAAAGGTGTGAGGAAAGCTACAGATGCTAAATTCTAGGTTGCGAATTCTGTGTTGTAAATTTTTCAAGCAAACCCCTAAAATTTCCTCGCAGACTCCATTTTTTTTTTCACTTTTTGCTCTTCTTTCCTCTTCCCTCGATCCGATATGCAACGATGAGTTTTGAATTTGCCTTCGCAGCCTAAATTGACCGGATAATTTTGGCTTGATTATCTGCAAAACTACAAAATAGCCACAAAATGCAACTGGGGCAAAGTGATAACCGACCTTAATGTGCCAATCAAGTTAATTACGCTGATTAGTACAATGTGCGCTCAAAACCCGCACACTGTGGCTGAAAATGACATACCAGCATTAATCACACCCCCAACCTACACATTACTAGTCCCTTAGCAATGAAAAAGAAAAGAAAAGAAAGAGCATGCAAAACAATATCAAAATTATGTTTACAAAATGGCAGCCTCAAAAAGGTGTGAATGAGTAATGCCTAACCTCATCGAGAGTCATTGAAACCCTGCCCAATAACTATCTCGAGAGAATGAATGCCATACAGAATCGGGTATCAAAAGACTTCCCTCTTGGTGAATCAAACTAGAGACTTCCACTAAAACCTGCGTTTGTTTGATCGCTAACAATAAACTCCGCAACCGCACTCGCCCAAACCAAGCTATTACCTCCACCTAGACACTAAATCCAACCTAAATAGATCAGATCCACTCTATTCCACAACTTTAGTTGTAGGGGTGCAATGCTGAGGAATCGACCTCACCAAAGTCCATGTAACAGGGATCTACCGATGACTCCCAACCAATTAAGTCTTAGGACAATTGGTCATAAGGATCTCGACTCTAACTCTTCAGGTTTCATCCTGCATCAATGACTTCGAGACCCAGCACTCAATCTCATATAAACCTCACCCATCCACCCATGTAGTGAGCACAAAGTCGATGACTCCCAAACAGTTGGCTTAGGGCATCAGGATTTAAAGACTTTTGCCATATACCCCTCGAACCGTGCTCGGGTTTCAAGGCAAAGCGTTGCAATTTTCTTATTTTTCTTTTTCTTTTTCTTTTCCACTTCTTTTTATTTTGGAAGACACATTGGCCTTCTTTTCATGGGAGTCCTTAACCTATAAAAGGTAGTCAACGGAACTAGGGTAGGTTTTGCAAGAATTAGGAGGCTAAGAGCGGTTTTTAAACATTCTTGAAACGATGTATCTGATATGTGGTTAGCTAAAGTGAAGAAAAAGGTTGAAAGCGACCAGAATTCAACTGATCATCCACTCAATTATGCATGGAACCAATCTAACATCAAAAGAATTAGACAAAGTTTCAATTTTTCAAATTGTAAGCTAGGCAGAACACAAAAAAATGGGTGCAAAAATGGGTGCAATTTTAGAATTGAAAAAGTGAGCTGTATAGTATGTATAAGAAGAAATGTGACTAATTTTCAGTTTTTCAAAAACAAACTAACAGCTTCACAAACAAAACAAACAACTATACAAAAGGAAACTAAATATCAAGTCGTTAAACTTAACAAATAGGCTTGCTTAAAATGGAAACAAAGACAAAATAAATGCCACTTCCTTCTCTAACTCTCCCCCTAACCAAATGTCTCATTGTTTGCAATGGGACTCGGATTGGAAATTTAGGAGTAGAAAGGAAATTTACCTCTACTGATGAGATGTACCCGTTTTTGGATAGGAGACTTCACAAGCTTTCCACCGCGACTTTATTCACTCCATTTGAGCTTCAAATGAACAAGTTAGAAGAGGAAAAGAGAGAAAAAAAAGTGACAAGTTAGAGAATTTTGACAATTTCAACTTTATAAAAATTTCAAAAGTGTTTTTTGTAGCTATATTTAGATTCTACACTCTCTAATCTTTCCAACGGTACCAAGATTACCCAAAACGGAGTTCGGATGAAAAAGTTATGATCAAAACAAATTGAGGTACAAGCAGGAGGAGGTTGAAATTTTGCAGCGTACTAATTACATTTATTTTTACATTTTCAAAGGAACCAATTATATATATATATATATATATATATATATATACTCATATATATATATATATATACTCTACTATATATATATATATATATATAAAGACAAAAACAATGAACAATGCCCAGTGAGTGAGTACTTGATTGCAAGCTTTACTTAACTGGCCAAATTTTGCAAATTTGTGAAATTTACGGATTTAACTCTTCTTGAAACTAAGCAAAAACAAAAATAAACACAAGAATTTTTAAAAAATGCAAAAAAAAATGAAAAATAAGCTAGAAACAAAGATTAAGTAAAATTAGAAAACCTAGAGAGAAAAAAATTAAATAAACGAAATAAAATAAAAAATAAAAATAAAATAAAATAAAATAATAAGTAAAGCGGGGAAAATTAAAAACAAAAGTGTGGGGAAATTGACTCCCAAGAGCTGAATTTCTCTAGCCTTTGCAGGCTATTGGAGCTAGTGGAGCTTAAATGCTAAGATCCGGTGCTCCCGAGCACGAACGGCTTCCGAGCCATCACATGCCCGTACGGTATGGTACCAATGTCTTTGAAGTGGTGAAGGTACGAGCAGAGGCCACTAACTTCCTAAAATGTTGCATAGTCGGCAAAGGTGGGATGACCCAGCCGGCGACGGGAGGCGGAGTTCTTCGGTATAGGTTGTCTTCACGAGGCGGGGTATGCTTGGATCTGCTGGTCGATGAGGTAAGGTGTAATTTGTGCTCTTGGGGCTCATCCGACCATCCTTTCCACTTTACCCTTCGATCAGCATTAGGGAGTTCTTTTCCCGTGGATGAAGCGATAACGCAATGGCGAGGATTGGATAACCAGCCGAATATTTAGCGAAATTTTCAAGTAATACTTCTTGTAGTTGTTGTTGACAACCATACACCATGGTGTCGCTCGGGCACACTTTCTGCGGATTCTACGCCTTTGGATAGTTGTCTTTGATTGGTGAGCCTTGAAATGGAGTACTGTAGGTTGTCAAATTTCTAATCAAGGTCACTTTGAAGCACATCAAGTTTTTTGTTTAGAGAGCTCTCCACAGTGCAAATTCTTTGGCTTAATTGGGCATTGATTGTTTTTGTTCTTCCACAAAGTCACCCACCAGCTTGGTAAGGTTCAGAATGGCTTGCTCAATTGGAGAGGTTGGCTGTGGTAGTTGAGCTGAAGTGAAGAAGTATCTTGTGAATGTGCAGAGGTGCATATTGCAAGGTTACGGTCCCCACTAGAGATTTGGGTGGTCATCTGACTTGGGTTGTAAGCATTTTCCATGTTCTGGTTGTTGAGTCACCACGCGCTGAAGGCACTCATGCGTGGAGGGTTCCTATAGTCCTCATGGACCTATATCGTTTGGATTTCTTTCCATGGGTTGCTGACTCTTGTCTTCCTCTAGATTAATTTCCATTGAGTTCAAACTAATATTCAATTCAGCATTGGACTCTTGTAGAACACTGACTTTGATAAACCTGCCTTCAGAATTCCTTACCCATTGGAACATGTTCTCCTGCAGCAAGAACAAGGTAGACACCAAACAAGGGAAAAAAAAAAAGGAAAACAATTCTACCAAAACTAAAAAGAAAGATAAAAGAAAATTCACCAGAACTTGTGATGAGGATTACAAGTGTTCAATAAATCATCATTTGCACTTAGGCACCATCCGACAACGATTGCCATTTGGTCGCACGTAAATGTGTATTAGGTAACCCCAGATTAAAAAATTTATAAGCCTAAACCTTCTCTTTGCTATAGCCTAGCTCTTGTGTAGTATAGTGGTTCTGGGAGTCCTAACTTCGGGGATGGGTTTTCTTATACAAATGACTTGCAATTGGCTCAAAAAGGTGAATTTCAATTTGGATTTTAAGGTTTTGGTAAAAACAGGGGGGTTTGATGTTTGGAAACTAAAACAAAATAAAATAAATGTAAAATAAGTATTCTTGAGTGTCGAGGAGCCTGCTGGTTGGGTTCTAAAAAGATCCAGCGAGGGTTCTCAGGGTCATTTCTCGTTAGGGAGGATGACCTATAGTCATTTCCCGAACCAGATCTTCATGTGGCTATAAAAACTGAACCCTAATAAATTTCCTTTTAAAAGATGGCATTTATTGAACATTAATGGCCTCAGTCAATGAAACCTATCTCCTTGACCCATCTTACAGTGACTAATAAATGGCAATTAATGAATCTTAGTGGATCTAGCAATAAGCATCCACTGAACCTAAAAAAGATTACCAGAAATGCGGTCATTAGATGCATCGTGAAGGGATTTGAACCTAGGGTTGAGAGGAAACCTGGCAACCGACAATCACTGCGTTGGGCGCGAGAAACCCCCAGCACCCTTGGAACCCTCCTTCAGTAACCTTCGTCTTCAAGGATGAAGGGGGTTTAGCCACTTGTCCTTCAAGTTGTCATCCTCGGAGGGTGTTTAGTGCCAGTGAAGAAAAAGAAGGCTGGAAAGTGGGAAGGCGAGAAGCCCGCCGCTTTGTGTGTGAGATCGGGTCTTCTGATGCACCGGAGGCTTATATCTTGCTGACCAAGCAAAATTACAAAAAAACCAAAACGAAAGCTATTCTGAGAGGACAAAACGGGAAGAAAACCAAAAGGGGACAAAAAAAAGTCAAAAATAAAAAGCAGCATGAACAGTGCTAGACTTGAATAGTGTGCAGGAGGAAAATCTTTTCGTAGGATGCGAAATTTCACAGGTTGCGAAATTATGAAGGTTGCAAAATTTTCGCAGCCACTGTAGAAACTTCTGCAGTGCTTTCCCGTTTTTTTTTTTTTTTCTTCGGTTTTGCTTTCTTCTTTCCTTCTAGGATTTAATCTGCAACGATGAGTTCAACTCGAGTTCTTAGTGTTTTGAATTGACGATAATTTTGGCACGTTATCTTGCAAAAACTACAAAAATAGCCATAAAATGCAATCAATAATATAGCCGAAACCTTAATGTGCCAATTTGGTTAATTACGCTGATTAGTACATAAAAAGTGCTCAAAACCTGCAATAAACATGACTCAAAATAGCACTTTTTGAGCACTAATCAATGTACCAAAAATGAGGAATTTCACTGAAGATCCAAAGGAGGAGATTTTGGGGAAATCAAAGTTTTCGGGTTTATAAGGTGCTCTCGAGACCTCCTACCATTCTACTACGCTCCAAGAGGTAGAGATTCTTCATACTTTGGTTTATTTCCACCCTTAAGGGCTGTTTGGCTCTATTTCCATCCTTAGGGGCTATTTGGCTATGTTTTCTGCCCTAAGGGACTGTTTGGCTGATTTTTTATTGTTTAAAGGGCTGTTTGGTGAGTTTTATGGCCATTTTATAGCCTATTTGTGGCCGATTTGTGGGTTGATATTTCAGTGTTTATGGCATGTTCAAAGGATGGTTTTAGGGGCTATTTGGCTCTGTTTTCTACCTTTAGGGGCTGTTTTGCCGAATTTTAACTTGTTTAATGGCTGTTTGGACTATTTTTTTTTGGATAGTTTATGACCCTTTTTATGGCCTAGTTATCGTTGATTTTGTGGTCTGATTTGTCAGTGTTTATAAGCATGCTGAAGCGTGTTTTAAGGGAGTTGTTTGGATGGATGAAAAATCTAGACATTTAAGGGCTTGTTTGGCTAGTTTTTTATGGCCAGTTTAAGGGCTTATTTGACCAGTGTTATGACCAGTTTATTTAGCTAGATTTTAATGGCCGGTTTAAGGGTCTGTTTGGCTGTCTTTAGGGCTAGTTTAATAGGTTCTTTTATAGGCATTTTATATGTCACATTTTGCCTTGAGAATAAAGGGTGTTATTGCTTGGTTTTTGTAATAACATGCTTTATTGTTGTTGTTTGATAAAATGTTGATATATTGTGTTTTAATGTGTAAAACACGGGTAAATTTGAAATTTTTCGAAAAAGGGCAAAACAATAAATTGTCGCAATAGTGCAGGCTGTAGGCCTAGACTTTCTAGATCTCAGATGATGAAACAGACCTCATCGTTGAATTCCTCTCGTGAAATCTAGTTAATCGAGGCAATTTAGTTGGTCCAAAGCAAATTGAATTTTCTGGAAATTTGAGCGACGAGGTGTTCGATAATATAGCGAGATTTTAGGAAATAATCTAAGTAAGTTCATCTAAAATAATTTGGACTGAGCTGGGATGAAATGTCATCTCGTTCGGGGCGAGAGATGGACTGTGGCCAGTGGACTCGTGGTGCGGCGTGGGTGTGGGATAGAGCCTGAGGATTAGAAAAAAAAAGGGATAGGGCACAAGAGGGCTCATTTTTCCTGTTTTTGGCTGTGGGAGGAGAAAGAGAGAGAAGTGAGAGAGCACCAAGCTTCTCTCTTCGATCTACGGAGCTCCGTTGGTCGGATTTCATCGGGCCAAGGACAAAAGTTCATCGCATCGATGAAATTTTACATCGTTACTGGAATGAGATTTCTTTGAAGATCCAAAGGAGGAAAGTCGTGAAATCGAAGTTGTCGGGTTTAAGAGGCTTCTTACCCGTTATTTTACGCACCAAGAGGTAAGGATTCTTCCTACTCTAGTTTATTTTCCACTTTTAGGCAGATTGAGGGGCTTACGATGGCTGAGAAAACTAAAACTTTGAGTTCCGAGTTCATGCTGGATTCCTCGCTAGAACTTGAAGGTTGAGAAAGCCCGAACTTTCCGAGTTCCGATTCGTTTGTTGCTCACCTAGGTGAACTGAGCTTTGCTTGGTGAAGAAACGAGTATCCTTGGAAGTGTAGCCCTTCGCCAAGGCGAGGGTTTGCTCGACTATGTGAGCTAAAGGGGAGGTTTTGGGTGAGTCTGATGGTGCAGGTGGAAAGGACCCTTAGCTGGCGAACGAAAGTCTGAGGCGAGTGTGGGAATTGTTTGGAAGATGTTATGGATTGTTGGGGCTGTTATATAACACTTTGGGGGCTATTGTGGGTTGTTTTGTGGGTGTATCATATGCCACAATTTGCCTTAAGATTAAGGGTGTCATTGCTTGCCTTTGCAATGACATGTTGATTGTGTTGATGCGATGAAATGTTGATACATGTGCGCCAATATATTGACATTGATGTGTGTTCATATGGGAAGCATGTGCATGCTGATATGATTACCCATGATGCATGGTGGGATGCATGACTTGAGTGGTCCATGATACGGTGACTCTTTGATGTTTGTTTAAAGAGGTGTCTAGGGATTGTTGGGATTAAGAATAATAATCCGAATTGTTAAGGGCCTGTTTGGCCATATTGAAACCTTGATCTAAGAATTAAAAAAATTGTTGTGGGCACTCTATATATACACATTTTCAAAGTATCAAGTGTCATTTGCTTGATGTATGTGATAGCATCTTGCTTGTTGTGGTATGATGGAATGTTAATTATGTATTGCTCTAATGTATTAACATTGTTATGAATGTTTAAATTGGAAATTATATGCATGTAATATAATTGTCCAGATGCAAAATTAATTAGCCATGGAATTAAATTGTCCATATGACATTCATCATATGGGGCATAGCATTCATTAGTGCACATCGCATTGCATTATGCGGGGGGACATCTATGCATGTGGAGTGTGAGTGCGTGGTTGAAGAAAATCAACATTGCGTTTGGTGATTAATTGGAGGTGCAGGCTCGCTCACGGGTTGGGCCAGTCGACAAAGTTGCGATGGTTGAATAAAATGAGTGAAAACTTGCAGTATTACGAGGTAATAACAAGAAGGGCTAAATACTCCATCGGGTGAAAGACCCTGACTGGTTTAGACACTCCTATGTAGAAAGTCCAAAAAGTGTTAGAAGGTGTCTTGAGACTTCTTGGCGAGACCAGAAATTCGGCTATACAAAAAGACACATAAAGTTTGTATATAAATGATCATTGAGGTGTAACATTCAAAAAACTTTTGGTTGGAAAACAAATGAATTTGTTTTGTTAAAAAAAAATGATCATTGGATGTGATCCATAAATGATGGATTTTATCACACATTGACGTTGCATTGTGTGGTGGGAGTCAGTAAGGACTCGTTTATGTTAGGAGTCGGTAAAGACTCGAGCAGGGTGCATGAATGAGTCTCGTCTCATTTCATAGCATGACATATAGAATTCTAACCAAGGATTGCATATTTTGTTTGGAATTGTTGATGTGAATATAGATGAACGTGCATGTGCATAGGTGGGAGTAGCTGTAGGAATTTTCTCTATTGAAGTGGCTCACCTTATATGAGGAAAACATTTTAGGTCTGGTCAAGCGGTGTGACTCTCGTCCAGGAATTGTGGTATGAAGAAAGCCGACAATGTGGCTTGTGGAATAATTTTTGTAAATTAAATGTTTAGACAAAGAACTAGTTTAAGCATGTAAGATGTAATAGAGTTGTAATTAAACTCTTGTGAATTATTGTGTATAATAACCTTGCCATGTTAAATCCATGGGTCCTTATCATTTGACTCAACGGTGTAGTGTCCGATTATGCGACATCCACGGATATTTCCGCAGGTTGATGGTGGATCAACGGACCCCCGGGTTTTGGGGCATCACATAATGTATTGACATTGGAATGACTCTTTATTTGGAAATTATTTGTATATGATATAATTGTCCATGATACATGGTGAGATGTATAATTAAATTTGTCCATGTGGTATTCATTATATATGAGACATGTCATTAACATGAAATGGTGCATTAAATTATATGCAGAACATCACATTTTATGGGTGTGAGTGCATGATTGAAATCAAACACCTCATTTGGTGATTGATAAGTGGGCTTGATACTATTAGACGAAGTCCAACAGAGTCGCACGGTTGCATGACATGAAAAACTTGCATCGAGTAATAGCAAGAAGGGCGACATACTCCCTCGGGTGAAAGGCCCAATTACTGGTTCATTACACTTGACGTGAGTCGTATAAAGGCTTGCGAACTGCGATTGAGACTCAAAATCGGGTGCCCGTAAAAGACACATGGTTTTTGTATATGAAATGGTCGAGTCAGAGATGTGACATCAAAAATTTTGGTTATAAACATACGATTTTATTTCAAAATCATTGGATGTAATCAATCATCAATGACCAGTTTATCACATATTGACATTGTATTTTTTGTGTGGTGGGAGTCGGTAATATTTCGGGGTATGTAGTGCATGAGTGAGAGTTTCATCATTTCATAGCATGGCATGTAAGGATTCTAACTTGGTGCATATTCTACTTGGAATTGTTGATGTGAATGTTAAATTTGTCAAAGATGAACATTTCTTCTTGCTTAAGTGGGGAGTAGCCTCTGTGCGAGATTACTCTCTTGGTAACTCATTCTATCTTGAGGAAAAGCTTATTTCCAAAGTGTTGGACGTGCGTCGATGACGACTCTCATTCAGGCAGTAAGAATTGAAGAAAGCCGATTTGTGGCATGATTATTTTTGTAAAATTTTTTGGAGTAATTAATTTTTGGCATATACTATTGTTAAAGTTGTAATTGAACTCATATGGATTGTTTTAATATATCCTTGCATGTTTTTATATGAATGTGGATAAATGGACACAGTTGTGATCAATTTTACTCATAAATGGACACAGGCGATCATTGTATGTTATATTGGGCCTAGATGGGTCATGTGATTGTATTATTATACGAGGTTGGGTTTGGATAGAATTGCCGTACAAGGAGACCACAGCGGTTGCGATGAAATTATGGATCCCGATAAATGGGACACAACGGTATGGTATCGAGTTACACGATATCCACAGGCTTTCCATGGGTTGATGGGTGATCAACGGACCCTCGGATGTTGGGGTGTTACATTTACCACGTTATATCGAGTGTCATTATTATCTTCCCTTCTTATTCTCTGCAGATTGGTTTAGCCATCCATCTACACTTTCATTTCCTAAAGGTTGGCATAGCCACCACATTCTTGCTTTATTACATGGATTGTCTTAGCCTCTAATTTGCTTGAATTATATTTCGGGTGGTTGACACGACCACCATTGATTAATTTCTTGAAGGTTTAATTGCCACCCAATTCTTTGTTTATTTTGTGGATTGGTAAAGTCACCAAAATATCACTTGTTGTAATATTCCATAGGTCACTCACAATCCCAACAACTAGTATCAGAGCATGGTTCGAGTTTGGGTGGAATCATGGTCAAAAGTTATTTGGGTCCCATGATTAAATTGTGACAACCAGAATTATTCATTATGGAAGTCCCATGATGGAGGATCTCCTCAATTGTAAGGATTTATATGATCCTATTGAGGAGATAATGCCAAGGAACAAAAGTGACATGTTAGATGATTATTGAAGAAGTTGAAGAAGAAAACATTGGGTGCCATTCGCCAGTGGGTGGACATCAATTTCCATAACCATATTACCAAAGAGACAGACCCCCACACTCTTTGGAAGAACTTGGAAAACATGTACGACACAAGCAAACATTTTCTTGATGTAGAAACTAATGAATTTGAAGCTTAAGGAAGGCCAATCAATTGTTGAGCATCTGAATGATTTCGAAGGAATGATCGCGTAGTTATCGGTTGCAGGTCTCTCTCTTGATGATGAGACCTGAGCATGCTTGCTACTCGGCTCATTACTAGACAGTTGGAACACTTTGGTGGTGTCTCTGGGAAATTCAGCCCCAGAAGTAAAAGTCACGTTGGCTATGGTCATAAATAGCCTATTCAATGAAGAAATTCAAAAGGAAGGACTTTGGGGGCGATGACACACATGCCCTTGTCACCGAGAATAGGGTCAAAGCAAAAGTAGAGGACCATCTCTAGGGAGTGTTAATAATATTGCTCTAAGCATGGAATCAAGCACGTGAAGACGGTTCTTTGTACACCATAGCACAATGGTGTTGTAGAGAGGATGAATCAGACCATTGTGGAAAAAGTCCGGTGCATGTTAAAATTGGCTAACCTTCCTAAGCCATTTCGAGGTGAAGTTGTTAACACTGTAGTCTACCTAATAAACAAATCGCCATCAGTTCCTTTGGACTTTGATATTCCTTAAAGAGTTCGGACAGGAAAATATGTTCCATACTCTCACTTGAAGGTGTTTGGATGCAAAGCATTCATGCATGTACTAAAGGAGCAAAGATCAAAGCTTGATGATAAAGCAACCCTGTTCATTTTCATCGGATATGGGGACGAGGAGTTCGACTACATGCTATGGGGATTTGGAGTAGCAAAAGGCGAGTCGGAAGCGGCGTGGTGTTTCATGAACACGAAACCATTGAAGATATGGAGAAAAATGTGAGGGTGCAAAACTCACATATGAAGGCGTTGCGAATTTGACACATGGAAAAACTTAATTAAAAAGTGCCACTAATGAAGTAGAGATGTCTGAATCATAACCAGGGATGGAACTCGAAAAACCGATCCATCGGGGAGGAGGAAGAAAGTGGTGACGATAGTGATATGGGAGGCATTGATCAAGAGGAGCAAATCCCTCCACTTAAAAAAAGGACCTCAGTTGAGATGGTCAACTAGAGAACGTCAACCATCTACAAGGTATCCAAGTTCAGAGTATATTCTAATTGCGGATGAAGGGGAGCTTGAAAGCTTCCAAGAAATACAATCTCACAAAAACAAAGACTGTTGGATAAAAGCCATGCAAGAAGAGATGAATTCCTTATGGAAAAATGATACCTACGAGTTGATAGAACTGCCAAAAGGGAGAAAAGCACTCAAGAATAAATGAGTGTTTAAGCTAAAGAATGACAAAGAGAAGATGTTGAAATACAAGGCTCATCTAGTTGTGAAAGGTTTCAGTCAAAAGCAAGGTATTGACTTTGATGAAATCTTTTCACTTATTGTGAAAATGTGTTCAATTTGAGTTATACTAGGATTGACAGCTAGTATGAATCTTGAATTGGAGCAACTGGATGTTAAGACTGCATTTCTGCATGGTGATCTTGATGAAGAGATCTTTATGGAGCAACCAGAAGGCTTCAAAGTGAAGGGGAAGGAGAACATGGTCCGTGTTAGCGATTTTCCACAAGTGCACGGGTCGCACAAGTAATACAATGGACTAAAAGTCTAGATATCGATCCCATAGGGAAGGTGTGGTTTTAGTGAGGATTAAGTACCCCGGTTACTGAAGTCGTTCACTATTTGAGTGACTCGATGGTTGGGTGAACCAGGAGTTTCCTAAACTAAACTAAAAACAAAACAAAACAAAACAAAATAAGGTGTGACCAATGTCCACTCATAAGGAATGGAGCAATATCAGGAATATAACTAAAGGATAGATTCTAGGGTTGATTGTCTCCATTGATGCATTAATGGTTTATATTCATTAATCTTTGATTAAGTGAACATTACACTTGTGCATGTCCAAGGAATCCAACATGAGGTTTACACTTTCGTGTCTCCCCTCAAATTCTCACACCCACTCCTTATTCTCTTTTTGAGCCATCTAGTTCATGAAGCATGGTACTTTTATAAGACAGTGCTTTCCTTGGGAATCCTATTGGTCACCTCTCAGTCCATACAATAGGACTACCTGGACTACTCTCGAATCGATCACCTCTCGGTCCATACGATCCTCACATAATGTTGAGATGGTGCTACTCCTAATGAAATCCATCTAGTACAAGGCATTCCTAATTTCCTAGACTTCTTTGATTATGTTAATCAGTATTTCAATTACTAATTCATATCTTAAGAGACTCGGGACCGGATTTTAGGACATAATCCAAGCGTCACCAAGGATGCCCTAGTATGGGGATCGAAGGCCCAACTCTCAGTATGAATTAATTATTAAAACCTACAATAATCGAACTACACCAACTAACATACACACAAGCATGAATTCACAAAATCATCATAAAATATATATAAACCAAACATCAGCTTCCTGATCAACCACACAGAGGATGTTTAGCCACTCATTGCAACCAAGAAATCCAACAAAATCATTTTTAAGATAAACATAATAATGAAAGATTAATAAAGAGAGTAGAGTTTAGAGATACAAAACAAATGCGAGATGAAATGAGTCTCAAACTGTACACCCTAGTTGCAAGAGCTCCTCTAATGAGCTAGATATTCAATATCAACTCTAAATCCAAAAAAGAAATAAACAAAATCATAAACCCAAGTAGTTGAGAAAGGAGAGAAACCCTAGGGTGTTCCCCTATAAACATTAGAACCTGTAGACTTGTCATAATACATATATTTAAAGGAAATGAAAATGGGCGAATGTGATGTTTTTGCTCCGGCGGAGCATTCGTCGGGTGAAGGCTTCTTCGCCCAGCGAAAACGAGAGTAAATATTTCAATATGGATAAACCTCCTTCACCTTAGAAAAAATGTGTGTGTGCCTTGGCGAACTGAGCTTGGTTTTGCATGATGTCCCCCTTACCGGCGAAGGTCTGTCCTTACTCGATGAAGTATTCAAATTGCCTTCGAGCAAAGCTTATACTTTCTCTTCTTTCAGTCCTTTCTTTGCTTACTTTTTCCTTCAATATCTACAAAACATTAACGAATGAGGGATTAGTGTAATATTTATGAATTGGGTGTGAATTCTACCATTTGGGTTACATAAATACATGAAAATCATGCTAGAATCTTAACAAGATTCACCTTTATCGATGCACAGATTAAAGAAAAGTCTATACGAACTTAAACATGTGCCACCACAATGGTATAAGAAATTTGACTCTTTCATGATGAGTCATGAGTATAAAAGGACAGATCCTTGTGTTTATGTTCGGAGATTCCCTGATGATAACTTCATCATTCTCCTGTTAAATGTTGATGATATGTTGATTGTGGGTTAGAATGCCAATATGATCTAGAAGCTAAAAATGGAATTGTCAAGGCGCGTTTGTGGCGTGAGTTTATGAGCGATGCAAAGTGTAATCTTAGAGGAATGTTATTGATTCTACGAGATAGGAAAACTATGAGAAATTGTGGTTGTCACAGGGAAAGATATATTGAAAAAATTCTAGAAGAGTTTAATATGAAAAATTCAAAGCTAGTTTCACCACTTCTTTGATATTTCAGCACGAGTAAAGACTCTATCATCTATGGAGAAGAAAAGCGGTGTTAGTCATTCCATACTCATTGGTGGTTGGAAGTTTGATGTATGCTATGGTGTGTACACGTCTAGATATATCTCATGCAATTAGAGTTGTAAGTAGATTTCTAGCAAATTTTGGTAAAGCACACTAGGAGGCAGTGAAATGAACCTTTAGATATCACAAATTTACCTCAGGTATGTTTAAGCCGGAGAATTAGAGCGATCTTTTTGAATGTTATACAGTCGATATATTTGGAGACTGGGTGTAGAAAATCTACTTACATTATCTAGGACCCAGAAGAGGATTGTGTATAGCATGCTCCGTCCTCCCAGGTGAAAGCGAGCGTAATAAAAATATGTTCTCCCCTTCGCCGCATCACATGGCTTTCAACTTGCAACACCATTTCCTCAATGGCCTCGGTGGTCTCCACATTTTAAGAATTTGTAGTAATGTTTTAGCGAATATTATCTTCGTTAACTCAATCACCGATTCATTAACAACTATTGCCTTTTTTTCCCAATAAACTTTTATTGAACAATCACTTTTGAGCAGATCCGGTTAGAGGACAAAGGGCTTCTTCATTGCTACGTTAAACCAACAGTCTATCAGAGTGAAACTTTGGTAAAGAAACTCTGAGGTATGATCAACTATTCTAATGTGTGATATATTTCCTTACACTAGGTTGTCAGGTGATACATCATATGAGCGAGGACTTCAAGAAATATCACTTAAGGCCACATTTATTAGGTAGAAATTTTATATTTATTGGCTTTTGAAAACAAGGAAAACACGTTTAGTTATTACGAGAGAATCGAGACAAAAACAAATTTGTTGAAAACAAAGAAAATGATTAGTATTTTGGCGTTTATATATGAATGCGGCGTTACGTGTTGTTTTCTTGTTTTGGTCTGTCAACTTTGAGATTTGGTGATTGGGATAAAAGCGAAAACACGGGATTGTGGCTATTTTCTTCTTTTCTTCCCATTTCGTCTTCATATTGATTTTAAATGCAATCGGAGAAACTACCTTGAAAACGGGTTGTGAATAGTAGCACTTGCGTTTTAAGCATGTTTCATTGTTTTCATTAAGCCGTTTTAAAATGGTTTCTGAAATGAATTTTTGCTTTATTAACTTTTATTCAGCCACACAGGTGAAGTGCAGCGTAATTTAAGTGGCCAAGGTAGAATACGTTGGTACCGTGATACAGTTTCGGATAGAGTTAAAATTTTAGTGAAGTAAATGGGGCTTTAAACATTAGACATAGAATGCTTTTGCACTTGTTTCTCATATAACCTAAAATGTTCTGATACTAAAGGAGAAATCCTAATCTCTCTGTTTCCTACTGTTGATAACTAAATTCAACTATTGTAAAAGTGTGTCTTTTATGTAGAGAGAAACAATGTCTGTCGTTTATAAACAAAGATACTCATTGATGTGTAGTCAAGTCCAGACCATACATGCTTGATAAAACCTCTGAAAGCACACATGACAATACTTGAATCTAAACATACTAGTTACCATCATTTATTTTTACCATAAAACCCTAAAAGCTTCCTTGATTCCCAATGATCTTCAATGATTTTAGGCTTCCTCTCAATGGTCTTGTAGGCTTCTTAGGCTCCGGCAATAAGCGGCTTCTCAACGGTCACCGTCAACCTCCATCTTGACAAACCGCAGAAGATCTTATCGGGTTCGCATTCTCCGGCAGCACAAACTTCCTCATAAACTTCCCGACCCTCCTCCTCCTCCTCCGTACTTGGCGCCGCCTTCCTTCTCCTCCTCCTGGCGCCTCCTCTCCCCGCTGATCTGGCACGGCTGACGCATTATCCACTGGACATGTCGCCGGACTACCGGCCCGGCATGTCGATGACGAAGGCGTAGGGTTCGGATACTCCATCACGTCCGCCGGCGGCGTCGCAGCCGTAACCTTGGCGTCGCGGACGGCATGTGCGGGTGGGAACTGACGGACTTTTCCGGAGTCGTCGCCGGCATCGTGCAGGTGTTGAGGTGGAAAGAGTGGGAATCGAAAGGCCATCATCCTCAAATCCATGTCGATTTCAGAGAAATTGTTGGTTGACGATTGTCTTTTAACTGCAACTGAAATGTAGAAGAGATTCAAAGTTGGATGAAACTGGAGATCACGGGTCTGGGTTTTATAGGAAACGGGGGAAGGTTCTAGAAGAACGAATAAGAAGAGGAGGAGGAATTGGAGTTCAGCTCTGTTTGTTCATTCTGGTCCAGAGAGGCACATTAGGACTTTCTAGAAATGACGAAAATACCGTTTTTCTTGTTTTGTTTTGTTTTGTTCACAATTGCTTTTTTATGAAATTAACATACCCTTTTTTACGAAAATACCCAATTTTATTTCAAACTTACCGATTTTTTTTTACAATTTTGATGTATGTTTATTTACTGCAAATTTTGTTTTTCATTTAGGTAAATAAGTAGACAGTTTTAAAATATATTTTTTCTGGTATAAGTTAATAACTTTTTATAAATAATAATTATAAATGAAAATGTAGAATTCGGCTTTGTTAATTCTACTATGATTCCAGATAGTTGTGGAACCTTCTTCTGAAATGATGAAAATACCCTTTTCCTTATTTTTTAACCCAGTATTTTATTAACAATTTTGATATATTTACAGCCCCACGAGTGCAACTACGGGTTTAGTACAAAAACTGAACCGTAATGCTTTAATACAAAAAATAAAAGCGTAGTTCCTAATTACAGTTTTATCAACAATTTGTTTTTATCATGTTCTCCCCTTTCTCCTATGTGACATTTTAAGTGGCATGGAGAAGGTTAGATTTAACATAGCTTTGTAAAGAATGTTAAAGTAATATATATTTCAAAAGCAAACCTATTTTTACCCCTATAATTGTGTGACTGGAAGAATTTGGACTTTCTTAGATCATGTTATAACGGTATGAAGTTGTTAGAATGTTCTCTGCCTTAATGCCTTTTGTCTATAGGATCCTCTAAAAGTGAATGTGTTTAATTTTATTGTAGTTAAGAAAAAGAATTGTTTTCAAGGACAATTTTAAAAATCAGGAACCAAATAATCATTGTCATTTTACGGTAAATTCTTATGGTAACAATTGTGGATGCGAGTCTCCTCCACAATTTTGCAGTATTTAGTCGTTTAGAAAAAGAAAGATTATATTTTTAAGTATACTTTGGTTTCAAAATGAAGGAGTAAGGTCATATATAATTACCAAAAAATTGGATCAACAAGCCATGTAAAGCATTAAATTTTGAAAATTAACATAAAGTATGTTAATATTTGAAAATTTCTAAAATGACCTTAAATGGATTGAAATTTTAATTAGAAAATTTGACATTGTAATCGTTATTTTAATTTTAAATCTATTTATTCGGTTTTTCTATTTTTTAAGAAAATTTTATTAATTCAAACTAGCATTACATTCGATAAAAACATTGAATCAAATTCGCTAAAAACTATAGAGAATGATGTAGCATCTAGGTTAATAGCATGATGAATTGGCTTAAAGCTTATATATTTGATAATTTTATGATGATTAGAACATAGATTACGGCATATTGACAACCATGATTTGAGCGATGTCTTCGTTTGTTGAATGCTTTCTTAGTTCGAATCGCTCTGCGTAAGAAAGGGTTGACAAGATAGCTGAAAACAGTATTATGTGTCTGGGCGAGCACAAATCATGCAAGGCGATGACAAAAGCGAAGATAATTAAAATTCCGAGTTTTGAAGAATAGTTTTATTAAAAATGAAAATGGTAGAAAAAGATATAGATAGATGATTTAGGCGAGAATAACAAAAATCGGTCCTCGTGTTTAAGGAAGAGGGGCACAGAGACAAGTTTCATTTTCTATTAGTATTAAATGTATCTAATTAAAAATAAATCAACAAGATTTGAAAAGATAATTTATAATAATTTTTATAAGTATTAAAGTTTTGTTCAAAATGTATTTAAAAAAATTAAGCTCTGTGGATGTTTAAAAATAAAAATATATTTTCAATATGAAACTTTTAATTAAGTGAATGTATTTTTTATATATTTCTAAATATGCTATAAAAAAATAATTTTCATTAAAACATTTCTTAAAAAATAAGCGTGAAAATTAATGAACAAATCTAAATTCTACTTTTAAGCGAGAAAATAATTTTGGTATCTTTAATTGGAATCCAAGATAGAAATAAACAATTCCCATCCATGCTTCAACAAAAAATATAAATTTACAATAGATCAAATGTTTCAAGAAAGAAAAATTATTAAAATGCGTGAAAAGATCTAAAGAAAACTTAGGTTGTTAGTGTCTGAACATAACCAAAATTAGAAAATACACAATTCCCACATCACGAGTTAAACAACAATTTAAAATTGATTTGTTTGGCATGAAACCTACAAGTCCTTGTAAGCAGATACGAAAATCAACATTGATTCGTTACTCGGCTCCTTATCAGGAATATATATATGGTGAGAGGTTTATATACTTCTAGTTTACTCTCGCGGAGTTCCATACTTCTGGTTTCCACTCTCGCAATAAACTCCAACTCTTCCCAAGGTATGAGTCATAGAACTGATAGCGATAATAGTATGTTTGTTTCCTAGGAAACTCACCATTTCTTCTATTCTTGCCTGCCTGTAGAGAAGAAACTTGGGCGTGGATGTTTGTGATGGAAATTGTAAACCCTATATGCAATCAATGTTGTTTGCTCTTGGTACAAAACTCAAGAAGGCTTGCGAAATAGCTCCACCTTCATAGCTATCCATCATTTTCCAAGTGCCATCTAACAAATTATACTTCAATATATCGCACTCATGCATCTTATATGCCTTTAATTCCTTGAGAGATACTAGATGCAAATGTCCATCATATGCAACAAAGTAATATGTACTTGACACAAAATTGCAGTCGTCAGTCCATTCCCATCCATCAAGAGGGGTTCATGAATAAGAAACGTGAACTCATTCGTTACCCAATATGGGATGATAACCCCTGACTTCACATTATAGCGATAGCACTTCTCAGCCCCTAGGCCATTACCATGGAGGAGATTTATGAGATATGATTCATTTGTGAGATTTATGGTCCTTAATGATCTTAACATGCCTAATAGACATAGAAGTTTTTTCACTAGAATTTTAAAGCCTTCATCTGATATATATATATATATATATAGATACGTCACTCTGAGTAAAGCTTAGAGAACCATGGATGTTTTGAGGTTCTCATATGGCCATTATTATGTGTGGGGCTTGTGTCTCTTGTTCGACATGTGCCAAGTCCAAACTATATTCTTTGTCTATTCTTTGTTCCCTAACAAAATAGAAATTTCACAGGTTCATGCTATTACATTTAGATCCTTCTGCTTTGAATCAGGCCACTATTGAGAAACTAGATGATGCCTCCCCATCGCCTTTATCTTTGTGTAGGTACTTTTAGGTTAATCCATAAATTAATTTTTATGGCTATATCGCCTTGCTTCTCTCTCTACTCTCTCTCTCTACTCTATATATATATATATATCTATAGAGAGAGATATTCTATATATATATATAAAACTAGATGATACACTCCCGTCATACTGCAGAGTACTTGCAGCTTAATATAAATTAATATTTTATGGCTATATCCTTCTTTTCTCTCTCTCTCTCTCTCTCTCTCTCTCTCTCTATATATATATATATATATATATACCCACTGCATTTTTTGGCGATTTAGAGAACTAGGAATGACATTGTTTTTTCAGAGCAGTCTTTTCCTTACAAAAGTTAAAGTATTTTTGCACATCTTCTTTGGTAGGAGACGAGTTGCTTTGTGGACAGTCTGAGGACCCTCATGCATTTATTGATTAGGTGAGCGCTGAGTGATTTGGGTGCGAGTTTTTGTACATGTTTTTTTTTTTTTTTTTTTGTGGTTTCTCTTTGTAAGGGGTGAGTTTTTCTTTTTGTATCCCTTGGGTTGCCTTTTCAGCCCCTGTTTTGTTAATATATAGACGCATAAATATATGCACACAATGACTCTCCTGTTGTTATATTTGTGTAATTCAATCTATGCGGATCCATAATATGCCTAACAAAAAATTTCATTATGTATTTAAAATAACTTATTAAAAAATCTGCCTGTGTAAAATGACTGTTTTTTTTTATTCATTCTATTTGCCTTCCAGATTACACGGTGATGCCATAGATATTTGCGAACCTGAAAAGATGAATTAAGCTGGATTGCTTTTCCAAAGCAAGGCTTTGGGGACATGCATTATCTTGTATGAAGTATCTTATTTTCATGTGGACATTTCTGTCTATTGTTCCTTCTTCTATTTCTAGTCCCCGATGTTCCTGCTCTGGAAATTTTATCATCTGGAGTCCATATTTGGGTTTATCGAAATAAGATGTGTAGGGTGTGTTTGGTTCCTATATTTGGCGTAGCAACGGTTTTTGAGAAGTGCCTTTGTTACTTTGTGTTTTCTAAGCAACGTGTTCTCCCCATTTTCCTTATTTTTTTTTGTTTTGAGAACATTAAAGAAAAGAGCAAACAAACCCTGCTAAGCTTCTCTTCCATTGTAGTTCTGATTGGAGAGAATTTAATCTACAACACATGTTCCATCCACCAAATTGAAAATGAAGACATAATAAAATATATTTCTCCTTCGCCGCATCTACATGGCTCAACTTACCCAACTTCATTTCTTATTGGCCTCGGCGTGGTCTTTGGGTGGATAGAATCCCATGACACATACCATGCGAGTTAGCGTTGATAGGAGCTAAGCCTGGGCAGTTGATGCATGATCCCGGACCTAGCGATTACACAAGCATTGAGCCCGGGGTGAAGAATAGAAGGCGGATGCAGCCTAGAATACATCCTGGTGATTTTTGGCTGGTGTCAGGCTCCTAAGACATTCAAACCAACCTTCTCTGCCTCACGGTCGCTCTCAAACAATGGCGTATGGGACCTCTCCCGACTCTTATTTTGTGAAACACTAAAATACAAGACTCTTTTGCGAAGACTCCCACATCTTGGGATGCTCTATGCTCTTTGTGGATCGACTCACGATATGGTCTGTCGAGTACTTGTACGAGGCCCTTTATAGGCTATAAAGGGTAGTCTAGTACAAATATGACTAGAGTCTTACTCTGCTCTAAGTCTTAGCAATCCATGACAATAATCCTTCTTTAAGTCGATTAGGGCACTCTTACACATAGCCTACGCAAATCCCACTAGGACTAGGAGTCCTTCCTGCTTAGGAATCCTTGTTGCACTACAATTAGGAACTTGCTGCCCAAGGCTCTCGTGCCTATATAATGCAGACTTCTCCCACACTGATTTCGTTTGCTTCAAGTGCCACTCGGGCCTCCTCTAAGCTATCGTGTGACAACTTGGATTATGCCGATCCCGACTCGGATGCTTGCTTGCCTTCCCTCGTAATAGTGCTTGGCTCATGCATCGTCTTCTTAGAGCTTCTCTTCTCATGCCAGCACTTGCTTCCCTGATTTTCCTTGCTCTCTTTCCCTTAGGCGGGCATGGGGCCAAGGCACCCTGTGCCTCACGGACTGTTATCTAGTTGAGGGTTTGACGACCCTCCCCATTAGAGGTAGTAGGCGTCTCTCGTTGACTGACGCGCATACTTTTCCAGTATACGATCTTCAAGCGCCGCCGTGCCCTTCTCTGACTTGCGCTTCGCGATGGGCATCCTTCCAATGGTGTGGCCGGTCCCGCGCCCGGCGGTATACGGACAACTAGCTCGGGCATGAAGGCGGATGCTAGCTTGAGGTGAATGAGACCACCTCGAAAGAGAAAATGGCGAGTACGCCTCGGACATCCTAGCTCGGCGTGAAGATGAAGGAAATGATGTGGCTGAAGGACTTCACCCAAAAAGCTTCATGAGGACCTAGATGGGTTTGGAGATCAGTTGGGGTGGAATAGTTGATACAACGACATACAGGAGTCTATAGTCATAATCACTCACGAACACGATATATGGAACTGACTCTACGCTTCGGGTGTGACATGGGAGCTGCCATCACCTACTATACTTGAGTGTTGTCGGATCTCCACCTATGATTTTCAGCTCCTACGGAAATCTAATCAGAGCACGTGGCTGCCGGGATGAACATAAAGGGCTCATCACACACCAAAGGGGATCAAAACTTTTAACTGAGGAAAAATAGCCCGGGATGGTCGAACTCCTCCCACCCATTTGGGTGTAGTCTGTGGGAACCATTTCCCTATCATCGCGGTTTAGCTACGATTCCTGGTCGGGAAATCGACAGTAAATGCGGAGATCGCTCAGGTCGAGAAACCTCCATGAACTAGCACTTTAGGCAATTGGAGGAGGCGATTGAAGAACAACGGGACTGCTCCCATTAAACAGTGAAACTCTTTACTAGAAATCGATGCTTCTTTCTGCGAAGAGAAAGCGCATACAGAGCGCCTCTAAAACCTTACTTTCTTTGAAAGAACACCACCATTGTATGGATGACGCTCGGCAGAGGGGTGATCCAAGTCTAAAACTACTCCCCACCTAGACGCCACCCAGGGCGTAGGGAGGCTTTCCGTCTGAGGAGCGGAAGCCTTCACCTGGAGGGTGGACCGCGTTGAGCATTAGATGACATCTCGGCGTCATCGTTCGTTCATGCTATCCTTAACCAGGAGGCTCCACCACATTTCGCGTTGCCAAAATTTTAGGTAGTATAATGGGACGCGGGACGCCGACCATCCCCAATGCGTGTCGGCAATCATGACTCTGAAGCGGGGAACGATGCCCTCTGTGCAAGGTATTCCGGAGTCGGCGAAGGTCTAACCTTATCGTGGTTCCATCGGTTTGCCCCAAACTTGGTAACGTCCTTTCACCGATTGTCAATTCATTTCCGGTATATGTGCTGTGCTAAGAACGCGAAAGCGAGTGTCTGGTGTTTCCGCGTGCGGATGGGGAGAATACTAGGCCTCAGGGGATTTTTCCTTGAAGCTGGGGCCGCCTTGCGAGTTGGATTACGTTAAGCGACCTTGTGCTGAAGGGTTGTGCAATTCACGAACACCACAGTTCTTTGACTCTCTCTTCCTACAACCTCCGGCTTTTGATCGTGAAGCGTGAAGAGGAAATAGTGAATGCGTGCTCGAGGGCGATGTCATGGTTATACGGAGAGTGAGTGGTAGCTAGTCAAATTGCAACAGTTGAAGCTGGTGGAGGCAAGAGGAAGGCGCACGGCGGGATAGGGCATTGAGCATAAACATCACGGTGGAGTTCGGATTCATGCTTGGAACGGGAAAGCCGGCTGAACCCCAGGCACTCTTGACCACAGCTTTCGGACAATGGCAGTTAACTTGAAGTAGATTTACAATCTCAAGCCTGACTTCTTCCCGATCATCCGGTCGCTGGGTTTTGGCGTGGTCGTCTAAGCTTTGGCGACCCGAAGAGAGATAAGTCGTTATGTAGTACCAGAATGTCGGACCACAAGACCAATTCACGCTTCCCGACTCGTCGCTTATTAGGTGCAGCGGTAGCAAAGGCACCTCAGAGTACTTGGAGGACCGGACGAAAGATCACGGAATCCTCCACGACGATGGCGGCGGTCATTGACACAACGTGGCAGCCCCTAAGCCATCTCGAGACGATCCGTGTAGGGATTTTGTGGTCGGGGTTAGCTACGGTTTTTCGAGGAGTTCGACTACATTGATGGGATCTCGCCTTCTCGAGTTGCCCGCCGGGGCGGTTAAACCGGCTACATCTATAACAGCCCAGGTAGGGCGGCGTTTGATGAAGTGCATATTGGTAGACCCACGGGCGGTGCAACGGGACCTTATACTTGCCTGCCTGCGATTTGATGGGTTACAAAGCCCAGGACAAACTGCCGCAACCCGGAGGGTCTAGGTCAAGTTTAATGGCACGCTGACTCACTTGTTGGGGGAAATCATGTTGCCAATCTCGGTGTGTCCAGTTATTGTCTTGGTCCCGTTAATGGTGATCGACGAGCCGTCAAACTTCAATGCCATACTAGGCCGCACCTGGATCCACGCAATGAAGGCATTGCTATCTTTGTATCACTAGAGGTTGGCACCTGGCTTATAGGGACAAGTGGACATTAATGGAATTAACAAGCATGAATGTAACACTGAAACATACCCTAGTTTCGGACTTGTTTAGGGTATATTATAAGCTAAACCAGATTTTCGGGAAATAAATGAGATGCCGAATTTGTACTGTAAGGACAATATTGTCATTTGTAAAAGGGGCTTAAAAGTCATAATTTGAAGAGACTATGGACCCAGAAGAAATAATAGGAGGTGTTGTGCCAATTCCTAGAGATTAGGCAAAATACAATAAAAGGAAGTGAAATACAAATGGCTAAGTAGGAGGACGAAAAACAGGAAATAAAGGAAATTAACCCAAAAATGGGTTTTGTTGGAGGGTAAACAAAGGCCCTAAAAGAGGATGGGTTAAAGACCAGAGTGGTGGTCTCAAAATTGAGGGGGAGGACAGAAGTAGAGAAGAAAAGAAGAAGAAAAGGAAGATGAAGAGAGAGAAGGAAGGAGGAGGATTCCAAGCCAAGATCAAACTAAGGTATGGATGCTTGACTGCTATAATTTTGTCTGTGGTTATTGAGGATTCTAGCATGATTTTGATCTAATTTCTTGGGTATGGATTCTTGAGGTTTGTTGGACATTAATTTGGTTCCCTTCTCTAGGGTTTGCTAGGCAAACATTCTAACTCTAGATTTAAGAGAGATTTTGGTTGAAAAACCTGATTGATAAAGAGTAGAGATGGAATCCCTTCAAAATCTGGGTTTGTAGGAATTGGGTGAGATTTGGTATGAACCCTAGGATTCTTTTGCAATTTAAAAGTGTTTGTGGAGTTGTAAAAAGGGATTGCATGTTGGTTTGATGAAGGATGCATTAGGGTGATATATGGATGATAAGCATGAAATAGGAGAAAATAACCATTCTACGGGCAATTTCGGGTGAATTGTACACCGACACAAGTTGAGCTATTGCAATTTACAATTCATTACAGACATTTTGGCCAGCCGCGGTACATGTTAGACTTGTACCGGTACAACTGTTAATTTTCCTATTCTGACCAGTTTTTGTATTTTGGCCATAACTTCCTCATTTCTTATCTGATTTGAGTGATTCAAGTGGCCACTTAAAATAGACTTCAAGGAGAACAAACCGTATTTAATAAGTATCTCCAAATTATGACTCTAAGTAGCCCAAAAATTCACTCAAAGTGGGGCTATGTGCAAGCCCATCTTCTGCATCAGTTGATCATAGAGAAAGTTCGATTCGAGCGTAAGTTGAGTTCGATGCTCCGATTAGGTGATTAGTGGAAATGAACCCTTAGCACCTTAGCTTTTAAAGGAGCACAAAGAACCAGTGTCCAAATATGGAAACAAGGCACTGGAAAAATTAATTCAAACTATCCCTCGGTAAAATCATTAGCCGTGATTGGCATGAAAATGCCATAACGAATTGGATGATCCAATTGGATTGATTCCAATCCTAAGAAAAATAGATTCATAGAGGGACTAGGAGCATGAATGATGTGTGTGGATAGGCATCATATCGCCTGAAATATATGCATGAAATCTTGCGTATGGAATAGGCATGAACTATGAATATGAGATGAAATATGAAATATGAACTTTGAAATGACAACATGTCATAAACACATAATATTAATTTAAGAAGGCCTATAAGATAGTAAGTTATTGAACTTTCATATAATTATGCAAATTAAGACCAGTATAAGTTACGTGCAAGACAAACATATACTTCAGTAATACATGTATAAAATGCGGGAAATCACAGTATAAGTTACGAAGGTACATGTATAAAAATCCGAAATACATGTATATGCTCAGTAATACCGGATAAAGATCCAGAAATACCAAAATAAACTCTACGTAGTACAAGTATGAAGATCAGTAAGACAAGTACCTCGTTAAAGTAATATACATGTAAGATATGAAAATACATATAAGTTACGTAAAATCGAAATACATGTATGTGCTCTGTAATAGGACGGATAGATCAGAAATACCCGGGAATAAACTCGTAGTACAAGTAGAGATCAGTAAGACAAGGATAAACTCAGTAGTTTACCTCACAGGTACTCCCTCGTAAGTCTAGGTATCGTTAACATGAGACTTGTTGGGATATGTGCAACACAAGTTGATGTCGGTCCGGATATGTGATCAGTAGTACTTACAGTACTCCGTATAAGATTAAGTTCATGAAATCCGATTATACGTTCCATGTCTGTAATACTCTGGGTACCCCAGGAACAAGTGTAAACTTCGTAGGATAATTATATGAGTTAAGCCAAACTCCTACGGGAGATGCAGAGATGAATCTAAATATCATCGTGTTTAAAGCACTCTGCCTCGCACTACGGTTACATAACTCATGGGAGTCAAATAAGTTTATGCGTCACGAACATAAGTATAAATATGTATCCTACGGGAGATAAGTATCAGTATGACCGAAGTTCAAGTATATGTCCTTTAAACAGTCTGAGACAAGTATAAGATGCGAATAAAATAAGTCTGCTATAAGTACTATAAATCAGATTGCTTTATATAAGTATAAGCCGGGATAGGAATGAGTGCTATATAAGTATAGATCCAGATAAAGGATAAGTCTTGCCATAAGTGTAATTCACGGTAAGTATAAGATCGGGAATATTGTGATAAGTATTAGTACGCTTGTATAAGCTAAGTAATTGTATAAGTTCATTATGTGAATGGGCTGTCGATATCACATTCTTTGTTATCTGTATTTATTTTACGCTATAAGAAATGTTCCCGCTAAGCGTAAAACTTAGCATGGGTTTAATCAGTGTAGGTCTGTGAGAGAAGAAGGCGTCGGCAAACATCCCATCTGGTGGGCGACCACTTGTAGGAGTTCACTACATGTAGATTCCGTGCTTTACGATTTGTATTTCTTAAGAAATGTGAGTTTTGTATTTGAAAAGGGACTCATTGTATATGTGTATAGATTTTGATGGACACCACTCCGGTGGTAGTTCTTTTGATGATAAGATGTGGGCGTACCGCGGGTGCTCGGTTCGCGTATAAAAAAAAAATCGGTCAAGAGTCCCGGTGATATGGTCTGGCGTCCGGAACTTCGGTTGGATCACGCCCAGTGGAGTCGGAGGCGGGAATCGGGCGTGACAGGGCATCGTGCGGCAGATGGGAGGTGTGGGCACTGCGAAATAGCAATGAATGCTCGGGCTCGGTCGGATGAAAGTGAGACAAGGATCATCGATCGCTGCGGCTTCATCTCTGTTCGGCCCAGCCAGGCTGAGCAGGTCAGCCTGGGGGCTTGGTCTGAAAAGGTCACCTCCATGTTGTGTCTCCTTTGTGAGTTGAATGGCTTCGCGGTCCCACGTAGGTATGCGAGGGTTTTCTCGGATTGGCCGAGCATCGGCTAAGCTTGAATCGGTTTTGGAAGGCTGGTTCGGTAGAGATTGGCTGGGTTCCATCCGGCTCGACGGGGGGAGGTGTGAGGACTATATTACTGAATGGGTTCATTAAAGAGATTTGGTACACTGCAAGTGGCTCTCCCGACATGGTAGTTGTTTAAAAAAAAGAAACGATAGGCTACTTGAGTGTGTGTGGTTTATACAAATTTGAATGAAACTTTGCTTTCGAAGGGTCTTTCCCTTACGGATCGATCAAATTGTTGATGCGCCGACCATGAGCTCTTATCTTTCCTCGAAGCCTACTAAGGTATAACGAATCCGATATGTCGTCACTGGAAGGCGAACCATCACTTTCATAACCCCATATGGCATGTATTGCTACAGGGTAATGCCACCCCACTGGATTAATGGCGTCGGGGCCACCTATCGGTGCATGTGTCTTGTTGGGTTTTGAACCCCCTTTGTGGAAAGAGTGTGGCGGTTGTATAGTTTGACATCACAGTAAGAGAGCTAGGCACAGAGGATCACACAGATCACATGAAGGAAGCATTCACTACTTCGATGGCATCGGTGCGATTAAACCCCCGATAAATGCATGTTTGGGAGTAGGCTTAGTATTAAATTTCTTGGAGGCTTCTAATTATTTAAAGAGGAGATCGAGATGTGGCAGGGTAGATCCAATTTTTCGAATGAAGCCCTTGGCGATGAAGAAGGAATGTCTGATCGGCTCGGTGAAGAAGTCCATGACAGCGGGGTTTATCTTGCGATTCTTGGACCGTTTATAGCCTTTCTTCAAAGGTGTTGTAGAAGTAGCGGATGCAAGGGGTATTTGAAGTCCTTCAGTGTGATGAGGCCTTTCGGACCATAAAGGAATACTTGCTTCCCACTTTGTCACTCTCTGGCCCGTCCAAGGAAAGAACTCTTTCTATACTTGCATGTGCTTTCCCGAGTGCGTCGTGATGGCTACAGTAAGGTTGGATCGAGAAGAGGCAAGGCTAGTTTATTGGCCAACAAGGCACTCTTTGAAGTCGAGTCAGTACTCGAATTTTGAGAGCGAGTAGATCTCGGAGATATGTGTGAAGAAATCATTCGTATTTTTAGGCTCACACCCTAGTGGTACTCACGAGCTCACAGATCAGGGCCACACTCCACAAATCGGACACGTCTAATAGACTACTAAAGTGGAGGTGGGTGGGGATCGAAATAAAGTATCGGCTCCCGGAAGCTGGCCCATCGGGGGTAGGTACTAGCTGGAGCTTCATTGTGGAGAGGTCAAGCGAGAAAGTAGGGTGGATAGCCGAAAATTATGGTGTGCTCGAGATTGATGGGTCATCCCGAGCTCAAGGCGGAGGCGTCGAAATAATCCTAAAGTCATCTCTAATGGTAGATCGGCATAAGCAATCAGGCTTCGCCTTTACGGTCTCTAACTTGATAGAAAGCTAAATATGAGAGGCGGAGTCATATTAGGGTTGCGGTGACAAAGTATCTCTCAATGAAAACATAGATCTTGATTGTGATTGATTCTCAGGCGGTGGCGGTCTGGTGTGAGGAGAGTATAAGGCTAAGAATAAGAGAATGGAACGATATCTGAATGTATTTGCGGCTTCATTTAAATGTGTTGAAGTGCACGTCCCAAGCTAAAAATCAAATGACGCACTTTAGGCGGTAAACCAACGCACCCGTGCGTCGAGATAAGATGTCATGGATCAGTAGTCGTATAGGGCGATAGTCTGTGGCCATGGAGTGTTGACGAGACCATCTTGGATGATGCCAGTCAGCAGTATATGTCGCATGGAATCTTTGTTGAAGCCCAGAGTCGGGTTGTCAAGGTAAAGGCTTCGACAACAGATACTCTCGAAGATGGGGCTTTATAAGACGTTCGTTCTTAGAGTTTGTGCTTGAGAGTGCTTGTTGCTTGGACCCTAGCTCAGATCCACGGGCACATGACTAGCCTTTAAGTAATGTGGGTTGATTTTAGAGTTTGGAAATCCATCCCCAGGAGAATGGTTTTACTTTGGAGTAAGCCACTTAATTTTATTTTATTTTTATTTTTTTAAATGGGAGAAAATGGTAGAAAAAACCCTCATTGACCAGTCGAAA
This sequence comes from Tetrastigma voinierianum, assembly GCA_016808115.1. Lineage (NCBI taxonomy): Eukaryota > Viridiplantae > Streptophyta > Magnoliopsida > Vitales > Vitaceae > Tetrastigma > Tetrastigma voinierianum. Next base: position 4,285 of record JAEQBH010004303.1, on the reverse strand, counting down.
AGTTTACAAAACTAGAATTAAGATTAGGGATTAGTTTACCATTAGGAAGGTACCTCATGTGGTATTGCATAGCACCCTCTGGAAAGGCAGGAACTTTACAAATGCATACTAGTGAATTGGGTATGTGGGAGCATATGGGTAAAAAATCAAATAGCCTCCTGAGCTACATAGATGACTTGAATCACACCAACCTATTCAATATCTAATATAAACCTTCGACGATCAAGCGATGGATGTGCACGTGGTCCGCAACGAAAGCGTTGCATAATGGAGTGTTCGATTCGATAAGCAAATGCACCCAATATTAAAGTCAAACACACGTGGCAATACATATGAATCTGAAATACCAACTAGAAAACACTTTGTGCACGGGTCCTTAGCCATGCAGCTGTACTTAGGAGGAATGGGTAGAGGCGAATAATACATCATACATCGTACATTTAAAACCAAATATCGGATCCTATGCAAAGAAGGAAGCAGGCTGAAATGAGGTAAGTGGTTTGCTTGCTATAGCACGCATTCCTTTAAAATCCCACACACCAAACCATACTTACCAATCCCACATTTCCACTACACTTTGTTCAAAGCGGCGGGCACTCGGACCAGGCAGCTCTGGTCCTTGGAGCAAATGGGAGCATGCCATAATAGATTTGGGCTTGAAACATGCTAAAATAAGGGGTTGCCCATGAGATGTCTTGCACAACCGGTTGAACCGAATTCTCAACAAGTCCAACAATTGAGAAAAATTCTGAAACCTCGTCAAACAATTCCTCATACATTAAGGAATCTAAAAAAACAAATGGTGCATGATTCAGAGCCCGGATGAGTGAGAACCAACTGAAACACGGAAAAGTGTTCTAAAACGGGCTGCAACCAAGCCACCCCATTTTATTAAAATGAAGACCATGAGATTCACTAATTTACAAGCAATGCAGCCACTTGGAGTCCTAGAATTAAGCAAATTCAGCTATCTAAATCCAACGAACCTAGCTTCAAATTCAACCACATAAAGCCTCAGCTTGTAAACCATTGTTCCTAGAGAATCATGCCATGTTTACTAAGCGTCCCAGCATAATTAGGGATGGATACAGGGTGACAATTTGGCGGGGAAGCTGTTCTGAATCAAACCAATCAAGGATACAAAATCTAACCTTGCAATCACACACCTACATTCGGTGGCTCAATCGAACTTGCTCATTCGAGCTCGATACCTGACCCAAGATGTTGTTTTGGAAGCCAGAACCCTAATGAGCCCAGGTTCGTTCCCAACCGGTCCAGGCCGGATGAAGTTCTTAAAAATTTTCAAGACCTTTCTCTAGGTCAGGAATCAACAAAACAAGAAGAAGCGAGTGCAATTCCCACTCTAGAATGAGTGAGAATCGACACAAACAAGAAAGAACTATTTGCTATTTTGGAAAAATGAACCTAATGAACCGGCTGTCCGGTTTCCCAATCTGATTCATCCGGTTGAAAACCTCAAATTTGGTCAGAAAATTCCTTAAAGAATAAGGAAACTAAAAAAACAAACGATGCATGATTCTCAGCTCGGATGAGTGAGAACCAACTGAAACAAACCGTTGTGTTTTCAAAAGCCACAAGACTACCTAGCAAAGCGTTGAAGGCACGATTCCCACGTATGAGCATGAAAACTTGATGAATATACTTTATACTCATTTTATCCCTATGTTTTACTTATATTTTTAGTATTTTTATTATATGGATAAGTTATCTAATGCTCTAAATGTTCAATTTTGTGATTAGGTCATCCATGAGCCTATATGAAGCAAAAACAAAGAGATAAAGCCAAAAAATCAGCCAACAACACATGCAGCAGCAACTACCATATTTTTATGTTTTCAACTTTTACTGTGATCTAATTGCTAAAATAATTGATATGGATGAGTAAGGAGACTTCTCAGGCTTTCCAAAGAGACATATTCACTCCATTTTGGACTTCAAATGACAAAGTTATGACTTTTGGTAGTTGAAGAAGAGAAGAAGAGTTAAAAGTTACCAGTTGGAGTATTTTGTAGATTCAGTATTTATAATAATTTATAAAGTGTTTTCTGGTCATATCAGGATTCTACACTTCAATATCTTTCAACGGTACCAGAACACCGTCGGGTTCGAGACGTTATGGCCTTCTGAAGTTGAGCCTTGAAGGATTTGCGGCGTCGCGACGTTGCAGAAATAGAGCATCCCAACGTCACGGCGTTGCGACGTTCGGGGTTGGTTTTTGGTGGATTTTTAGCCCATTTTGAGCCCCCATAATGGAGGGTTTTAAAGCTCAAACCCAGATAAAGGAGGAGAAGTTTATGTGATTTTGGAGCTTTTAAGGGAAGACCTGCAGAAAAGAGAAAACACCTAGGGCACCTATCTTGAAGGGAAAAGCTTGAAGAAGAAGGAGAGATTGAAGAAAAGGAGATGGCAGCTTTCACTCAAAATTTTTTATTCTCATCCTCTTTCTTTGTTTATCTCTTTTTTGATGCTTTTCTTTGACTTAGAGATGTCTAGATTTATTCAGGTTTTGTTGTAGCCTTGCTACTTTCGAATGGATGTGTAATGGTTAATTCGTTTTCATTCATTATATGGATTGATTTATCTCGACTTTATCTATGTGTTTTATTTACATGGTAGTGTTTGACCAACACATTAGCATGTTTTGCTCGGAGTGCGAGAGATCGAGAGATGACTCCCGAGGGGATATGAATAGAGCAACATTTGGTCAATCGGCGAATAGAGATATCAGGTTCAGTGTGGCATTGGGGTTTAAACATTTAAGCGTTTAGTCTAGGGTTGAGCGAGATGCAATACCCTCTTTGGCCGGATAAGGCAAATATATATCTCGAAGAATATCTTGTAGGCACGATCAGCCACGTCAACATAAATTAATTAATATATCTTGAATGAATAATATATTTAGAGTTAGGGTATTCATGTGGCGGAGTGAGCAAAACCCCAGTTTTTCATAATTAATTGATTTAACAAATAATATAGGATTGATTTTCCTTTTATTAATAGAAATTAAGAGTTTAAGTCCCGGATCCCAATATTATAAGACCAATTTACCGATGATCCAACGCTTCTCCCCGTGGATCAAATATCAGTGCCCAGGTACACTATATTACTTGGTGACCGTGCACTTCTGCGTGCACATAGGCGTACATTTACATCACGCTTTTGACTTATCAATCATGTGGCGTCGAGTTTATTTATGTTAGGGTCTTGTGTGTTGAGTTTAGAGTCGGTTTCACTTGCTTAGGGACAAGCAAGAGGCTAATTTTGAAGGTGTGATGAGTGCCTAAAACACTCATATTATACTACACGTCTGCTCTCATGTTTTAGCTGATTTTTACAACGAATTATGATTTGTGGAGTTTTTGTGAATTGCGGTCAGAGGGTGGTTTGGGTGATTTGAGTTGAGCAAGAAATGGCTCTTGCGATGCGTCCGCGATGTGCATGGCGTCACGATGCACAGTGATAGAAGAAAGCAAGGGACCTAACATTGCGACGTCCTGGCGTTGCGGTCACTTGTCAGCGGCGTCTGGCGTTCTTGACGTCGCGACGTCACCATGATTTACACGCCCAGCATCATTAAAAGCAATGGAGACCTAATTTCCTGGGGGGAGAAAGAGCGAGGATTGGGCGCGAAAAGCGAGCGGCGGTGACTCGGTTATTGGAAGACACTTTCTTTTTGTATTTGCTTTTTTATGATAAACTACGAATGATTGATAGATTGATTATGTGTATATTCAGTTCTAGCATGTTCTAGATTTCTATCTAGGGTTTTTGTTGAACCCTGTCACAATTGAATGGATTAAAAGTTTAAACATATAATGATACCCGGTTATTTATGATTTGCATCGATTGTCTATATGCGTGATTAAAAATACATAGTAATATCGCGGCTTAATTACCATGTATTTAAATATGAACGATGGAGTACAATCACCTATAGTAATACTATGTGTTCATCGCATGTAATGTCTTGTCAATAGTGGCATGATCACCTGGCCGGGTATCAGAGATCGGGAATGGGACTCCCGGGATCGAATAGAAAGCGGCCCTCGGTCATCGGTAAATAGAGATATGCGGTGATCGAATGTGGCGATTAGGGTTTGCTTATTTAAGTGTATTGAAGTATTGGGTTGGGGCAGAGATGCACCCAACCTTACTGGTGAGATAGGCGGATATACCTCGAGAGGGGGTATCTCGTAGGCACGCGATCGCCCGATCATCGAAGTCATTAATGGTAGTAGTAATTCCTAGGTAATGATCCATCAAA